>JAQIXC010000932.1:0-18414 GCA_034697605.1 Metabelba pulverosa | reverse complement strand
TTATCTCTCATTCGACGACTCGTTTCGCTTCGAATGTGTGGCCAAACAGTGGAACCGATGTATACATCGAAGACAATACAGACTCACAATCGACGAGAAATTGATGCAAAAACTCAACGCATTATCGACACATCGAAAACAATACCGACTATCGATTGGCAACTATTTAATGCAAAAACTGAACACATCGTCGAAACCGATATCTGTGTCAGTATTCGAGTCAATACTGAAAAAGTGCGAAAATCTCACTTCAATTAACATTCAGTATATCACATATCGAGATAATTATGCCTTGAATTCAAACGAATTGATTGAATCGATTGCGAAATTCTGTTCAAATATAACTGAATTTACGTTTTGTGTAAATGAAGTAAACGTCAAGTCTATCGATACGTTGTTCGCGAAATACGCGAATAGTTTGCGAATAATTCGTTTGAATCTAAGCTCTTCGCCGATTAGTGGCGATATTAAGGCCTGTTTTGAGCGAAACCTGTCATTATGTGTGAATATACGCGAATTTAAAGCAATCAATAGTAGTAGGAGTACCAGTTAATCCTGTAATGTTGTAATTTTGAAAATTTTAAAACTCAGTTAATCCTGTATTGTTGCGTCAGACGCGTTGTAGGACAGGCAGGCGTTAGCAGTGGCGTTAGCCGTAAGGTGGCGTTAGTGGCGTTAGCAGTGGCGTTAGCCGTAAGGTGGCGTTAGTGGCGTTAGCAGTGGCGTTAGCAGTGGCGTTAGCCGTAAACCTTTATATAATAAACTCCCAATAATAAACTCCCAATACTCCCAATAATAAACTCAAAATAATAAACTCCCAAAACTCCATTTTTAAAAAAATATTTATTGTAAAATAATAAAATCAGAGTCAAAACGCAAATAATCAGAAATCCATCGATACAAATAGTCTACCTTATGAACTGCACACATTACATTTCCTACATGATTTTCGCAGAAACTTACATTGGGATATAATTCTTTTAATATGTTAACGTTGGGTCCTTTAATTTCTTTATATAAAATATCCATCTTTGTTAATATTTTTCGCAAATTGGTGTTTTTAATTCCAAAATAAGGTTTTTCAGAAGTATGAAATTTTTCATATATGAATGCCAAAAATAATTCAAACTTGTTACAAGCAATGTCATACTCATCTTCATCACAGGGGGTTTCAATAATCCAATTATAATATTCTCCTTTATAGGCAACAGCCAGTTCGCTTGGATAAAACTCATTATCTATAAACATTCCTTGAACCTCGACAACAGCACATATATACTCCATTATAATGCAGTTTCCTTTTTGCCTCTAGATTTAATAGTAGTTAATTCTTTACCCGTTTCTTTTTCTTTAATAGGTTTAGGAATAAAAGGATTTTTTTCCATTTTCAAATTTATTAAAAACTGGATCCTTTATATAGATTTATATATTTTATCAATTATATCATCGTTAATTTCAAACTTTTGAGAAAATAATTTAACAATATCATGCAAACTATAATTTAAAGTTTTTAACAAAATAAATAATGCACAAAACTTTCCACAATTAATCGAATTTACTCCTTGTATTGTTGTATGATTAAATGTCCAACTTATACAATTGTTATTTAAAAAATCAGTAAATTCTTGATTGAGTGGCTTTAATCCATATGAATCAAAATATATACCAAACTTATTTACATTTATATATATTGCAATCCAGTGTTCACCTTTTCCTGTATGTTTATCAGTATTCAAAATATATGAGGCAGGTAATGTATTTGGAATAGGTATTTTATCACATGGAAATACTCCAACAAATGATTTTATAAAATGTAATTTATTAAATAATTCTAAAGTAGTAGTCATAATTAAAATGTATCTAAAATAGCATTGCGGTTGATATCAATTTCAAGTATCTTATCGAATTCAAAATACACCAAAACTGTCATATTTAAAGTAGTAGGCTCTTCAAAACGCATATTGATACGCATTGATCCAAATCTTAAAGGACTTACGTATCCTACAGAAGCACATCCACTAGATAAATCTGGAGAAAAGTTAAACCCAAACAAAACTTTCCCGTGTTTATAATTCATTCTATTTATATTAATTTCACTCTCTCCATCCATAATATCCATAGCTTCAAATAAACTAATCATTTCTCTAACACATAAATTATTTCTAAAATCTGGGGTAAACGGTTTAGGCGGAAACACTTGTCCGTCAATTGATACAGAAAGAGATGTAATAAAGCAATGTGTAAAAAAGAAAGGGTCTAATCTATAGTCTCCGTTAAAAGCCTTATTGTCTACAATACATAAAAATATTCTTCTAGGCAGTTGACCACTATGTATATTATCTATATCTGCATTAATTGTTCCTGTTTGTATAGTAAATGGTTTAACACGCAAGTAGGTAATTGGATATTTAGCAGTTGATATTTTAAGAGCAGCATGATGAGCTTCTACAATCATTTGTGGAACTTTTAATCTGTGAACTTGAATAAAACAATTCAAAAATTCAAATTCGGCCTTAATATCTAGATCTGGAGTTGTTATATTAAAATAAAAGGAAGGATCATTGAATAGTATGCGTATAATTAATTTACATCCTCCTAACATAACTCTACCCTGAAATGATATATCAGTATGTAATCTACCAAATAATTCAAATGGTTGATATAGTTTAAATGCACTATTATGATTTCCATCTTCATTCCATAAAGCACTAGTTAAATGTGTTCGTTTTGCTGTTTTACTAAACCCCAAAAATGCTTCTAAGTATGCTTTGTACGCATATGTAGGCGATGTTGATGATATTTGTTTATCTCCAATAAAAATATCTAATTGTTTAATCATTGAATGTAATAAATAATTTGCAGGTTCCACATCATCCCAGTTTTCTGGTTTGTCAAGCAATGCATTTTGTTTAACTTTTAATTTCAAATAGAAAAATAATTTTTCTAAATCTAAATATTCATCAAATGCAGTTAATATTTCAAATTGAACAAAAGATTTTTGATCAAGTATAGTAATGGGTTTATGTTCTGTTATAATATCTTTGTCCACCATTTGTTGAGTTGCTGGTACTCCAAATATGTCAAATTTGGGTAACGGAACACCACTAGATTTTTCATGAATTAAAGCCTGCATTTCTTATTTGCTTGCGTTTCCTTTTGCGACGATGTAGTTTTCCTCCTTTTTGGGGAGGGGAAGGCTGAGGATATCTTTTATAAGTTTGATTAGGACTTGGAAAAATAGACTTATATTCATAATTACGTAGTGGTTTATATGGAATTTTATCAGATTTTGTAAATGGATTTTTTAACCACTTTTTCATATTTATATAAATAATTTGTTACGTTGTAATTTTTTTTATTGGTTTTTTTCGTCTTTTTCTACCCTCACCTGTTAAAATAAACTTTTTTGCACGTTCTTTTCCAGCATCAATAATAGAATCTTTTGTTTCGTTTAATCTATTTAGAGCAGAATCTTTTACATTTTTACCCGCTAACATCACTTGCAAAATTAGTGCCTGTTGTTAGTGCTGTTTTTCCTAAAAATCTCATTAATGGGAAAACTGCTTTTGATAAAATTCTACCGAAAAAACCATGCCCTTGTTGATGTCTAACTAAACCTTGAAATCCAGCCAGACCTGAGCCAGCTTGATCACAATAATAACTTTTATACTCCATTTTTTTTCAAATGTAATTTTATACGTGTTCTACCAAAATTAAATCTAATTGATTCATTCATGTCGTCTTTTATTGATATTTCAATTTCCTCAAAATCATTACATAGTAAGGGAACATAATGAGGAGGGTCGTAAGGAATAGTAATTTGTTCTCCATAGACTGCATTATGTGGTATTTTAATAGATTTTAATAATTTTGTTCTTACATCTCCAACATATTGAGGGTAAACTAGATTACAATATACAAATAACGTTCTAATACCATTAGTAATATCAGCAGGTCTTGTAGCTAAAACATGATCATAATCAGTATAATTTGGTTTTTCTATACTATAATCGTGAAACCCTAGCATTTCACTAAGTTCGTAATTTAAAGCTGGTAAGTATAAATGCTCATCTACATCAATAACAGGTTTAATAACTACTTTTTGAGTAACATCATCAAATAGTAATTTAGGTAATTCTTTAAAATATTTTTCATTATGGTAAAATGTTAATTCATCATTAATTTCATTTAATAAATTTGAAACTGTTTTATAATATCCTGCACGCACCATACCAATTCGTTTTTTGAATGGCGTATATCCAATTGATGCAGATAAATTATAAAATGAAATATACTTTTCATATATTTTTTCTACACTTACGTTACAATTGTATCGTACATTATACCAAGATTTACTATACGATATTTCAGCTATGCCAATTTCCCAATCTCCTTCTAAAGGATGTAATAAAGTAATTCTATTTTTAAAATTAGCACATGTATTTGTGTAATAAGATGCATTAGATGACAGTTCTATATAAAATGACTTCATTTTGGTATATTTAGTGCTTTAATGTTTTTTATTGAATTTTTCATTTCAGGCGATGGAATCAAATATGTAACACAACTGCAAAATAATGTAATCCACAATTGTTGATTTCCCAAATTAAATGTTAAATTAAATAATGATATACCTATAATAAAATAAGGTACAGAAAATCTTAATGTCCATTCAAATAAGTCGGGTGACATATTGCTCAGGAATCCAAGAATTATGTGCGTTAGAATAACCTAGCCACTTTACAATGAAACCACGTTTTCCATTTACTGTTTGCCTTTTTATTATTTTTTTAATCCGATATAAGTTTTCTTTAATTTGTTGAATTTCTTCTGGATAAAATTTTTGTGGTATTATAATGTTGTTTTCATCCGTAATTTTATACATTGGTTTTGTTTTTCCTAAAACAGGTTGATTTATAGTATATACAACATCACTCCAATTAGGGTAATAACCTTTATCCATAAGAGTCAATTCATATTTTCTTCTTACTTTATCACCAGGTTGTAATTTTATTAGAGAATTTTTAGCCAATAAATATTTACGTGGAGAAGAAACTCCATATATATTATAAAATATAACTTTTTTGTTTGTTTTATTTACATTAATAGGTTTACATTTTATCGTTCTATGATACGCATTATTATAACTATCAACTAGTTTATCCAATACATCTATATATTTACGAGTACCTTTTGCACTAAAATATTTAAACATTTTTGATTTTAATGTTCTATTAAAGCGTTCAACAATTGAGCATTTAATAGTGGAGTTTTGAGATGTAAAAAAATCAATATGTTTTGATTTTAAATAATCCTGTACTGGTTTATTAAGAAATTCTTTTCCTCGATCGGTTTGTAATGAATAAGGTTTACGAATTTTAAATGCTTTAATTAACGCATTTTTTATTTCAATTCCAGTTTTATTTTTAACAGGTATAGCAATAGCATATTTAGAAAAACAGTCAATTATAGTTAATATATATTTATATCCAGAATTATTACGTTTAAACTCTTGCATATCTACCAAATCTGCTTGAAATTGTTCATTTATATCAGTAACAAATATTTTTTCTCTATTAAAATTTCGTCTAGCAGGTTTATGTAAAGTATATGTATTTTCTCCCTGTAACCAATCTTTAACTATATCTAGTGTTATATCTGGATTTTTAACTTTTGCTGCTTTATACAAATTATATATACTTCCATATGCCGCTGGATTTGATGGATTATAATATATGTCACTTAATGTATTAGAGTAATTCATCGTCACTACTATTGGGTAATGGCATATCCCAAGCACTTGTACTTATACGCTTTTTATTAACTGGTTCACTGTATGTTGATGAAGCTCTACGCTTACGTGGATAATTAAATGGGAGCCTAACAGGAGAATGTGGTGGAGATAATTCAGGCATTTCAGGACTGTGTGGAGGTGAAGACGCTTCAGATTGAATTGATGGTGAACGTGGTGGAGGTTTATAATTATTTGGACGATAATTTAGTAATTTTGCTCTAACATTTTGATTAACTATCCAGTTTGGATCCACATCTGCTTCATATAATATACGTACAAAATCATTCTCTCCAAGCAATATTTTTTCATGCGTTAATGCATGATTTAATAACAAACATATATCACTATCAGCTATTGGTTTACCGTAGCGATCATGTATATTGAAATCTTCATTATAACTATTTTTCAAAGCAATTTTTAATATGATTTTAACTAATTTTTGTACTTTATCTATATCGCGATCAATACGCTTTTTTACTTCAACTTTTTTAAACATGACTTAAAATAGCACTGACTATAGGTATTAGCCACGGAAGGAAACCACCACTTTGTAATACAAGTCTTTTTCTTTGTTTTTTCGAATTTACTCCTTTATGCAGTGCTTTTATAGTTTTTGCATATGGGTTTAGTTTTCTGATATGATGTGGCATTAAAGGCAATTTTCTATTCATTATATTTGTAGAAATTTCCCGTAAAGCATTATAAATACACTTTTTAGTTGATAAATATTTTAACATATCATTTTTGTTTTTAAAATTTATGCCTTTTAGCTCTCTCAAGCACCTTTTCAAATTTTTACTCATTCTGGTTCGTATATAATAAGGTCTTGATACGGCAATATATTAGTTGTAATTCTTGAATCTTCGGGTGTGTTTTGTGTAAAGTCAAGCTTTATATAAGAATAGGGTTTATTTTTAGTAGCATCTTCATATGCGTCCATTACATATCGTGTTTTTCCAGGAAATGTTTCCCTTGCTAAATACATTAATTGTGCCTTACCACGAGGGGATTTCATAATTATAATATAATGGCAATTTAAACTTATATTTCTTATGTTTACCTTGATAAAATAAATTTTGTGTAATAAAAATAACACTTATTTTATAATGATGTGATGATTTTGTAAATAAATTTAACAATTCATTATTATTACTTAATTCAGACATTAAGTCATCAATTATAATAAGATTATATCCTTTAAATTTTTTAGGCAATCCTTTAACAAACTTTATATTTTTAATTTTTTTATACATTGGTTGCCAGTGACTATATGCCCATAACGGTTTTAAACGTTTTAACGTAGTAGTATACTTGTAATATTTTAGTATTTTCATAACTAAAACAGTTTTTCCACTACTTGTAGGTCCAGCTACCATACATGTAAACATATGTTTAAATCTTAAATCCATGTTTATTAATTTCTTTACATTTTAATGCTTTTTATTAATAAATGATAACCAATTCCAACCCATTAGGGGCTGGCGGGATGATTTCCCCTTTAAAAGTGAATATTTATACAATAGTTTCTATCGCACGCCTCCCATCGGGCGTGCGATAAAAACGTCTAATTGCCGGGTGGCTCCGACAATATCTGGAGACTTGAATGGAATGCCATTCAAGTCCCCAGAAGAGAGATCCGTAAAGGACCAATAGCAAAAACCAAAGCAGAATGCGTATCATTGTGGAATGGAGGGAACGCTAGAGGTATGGCTGGAGGTATCACTGGAGGGTGATGTCGTTGTAAGCTGTTGTCAATACAAATACCTTAATATTTAAAAATAAGTCTCAACTTGTAACCTTAAATTCAATAAATGTCTCAACCAGTAACTTTAAATTTAAAAATACGCCTCAACTTGTAACTTTAAATTCAAATAATGTCTCAACTAGTAACTCTAAATTTAAAAATACGCCTCAACTTAACACCTAATAAAGTATATCCTATTATTAATATAAACATATAATTTTAAAAATACGTCTCAACTTGTAATCCTAAATTCAAATAATGTCTTAACCAGTAACTTTAAATTTAAAAATACGCCTCAACTTGTAACCTTATATTTAAAAATATGCCTCAACTTGTAACTTATAAATCGAAATAACGCCACAATTTTACACATTAATGCCACTAACGCCACAATTTTACACATTAACGCCACAACTTTACACATTAATGCCACTAACGCCACAACTTTATACATTAATGCCACAACTAACGCCACAACTTTATACATTAACGCCACATTTTTACACATTAACGCCAGCAATAACGCCAGCAATTATAACGTAACAAAACATTTGAATGTAAACAAAATTTATTCATTGAAATAACACATTAAATGAGCAAACATATTGACGTCTTCGTCAACGTATCCATACGGAAACGTATCGTTTCCGTCAATTCGGCGTTTGTCTGATGTTGTTTTTAGTCGTTTAGTCGTATGTTTTGAACTCATGTCGTGAAGTCGTGATGAGAAGAATTGCATTTGAGGTATAGTCACAGTCTGATCGGCAGTTAAATTCTTGATAATGTCGTAATTGCAGTGTTTCAAAGAGTCGATGTTTTGTGTAATTCCTTTAGCTTTATATTTATACTTTTCAGAGTTGACAGTAATAGCTTTGAATGCGTATGTTTTCGGTCCGAGTGTATGAAATTCGACCATTTCAGCCTCAAATCCAAACTCTTCCTGTATTTCGTCCGTCATTTCTCCCAAAAATGAGCCGGTTTTAGGCGAATAACAGCCGTTCTTATGCACAAATATAATAGAATCCGTATCAAAATATAGCACAGATCCTGGGTTTGAAGTCTCAATTTTCTCGATTTCGTCATAAAGTTTAAGGCGTGCGTACGCAGTAACAAATGCGGCGATTGCAACAGAAGTGTTGCCGGGGTTGGCGTCTTTAACGTCTTTATACTCATATGACACAATCATCATATTCTCAAGCAATATATCGCCTGTGATCTCGATTTTCTCGTTATTGAATAATTCCCAGAGTTCAGGATGTGATTTGACGACTTTTGTTGTGGGAAAGTTCGGGCGTTGAGCGAATTTTCCCCAGAAAGAGTTGAGCATAAGTTTAGCCAAAGTTCGTAATTCAGGGTTCGATTCGATTTCATCCAATTTAAAGCCTTCTTTCCGCTCAAACTCGCGTAAAAACGCCTCTTTATTGCTTTCAGTGAGGCAATCACTAGGCCAGCCACTGGCTTGGGCTTTAATCTTATACCAGATGTCAATGTATTTGCGGAATTGGTCTGTTATGCGTTGCGAATAGTGTAATACGTGATAAGTCTCAATCACTTGGTAGCCCAACTGTAGGGCTTTTTGCAGTTCAACGGAGACAAAAGTTCCGGTAAGGCATCGCTCATCAGTAGAGCAAACACACGAGTGCTGGGCTTGGTTTTCGGCACAAGTGCGGCACAGCGGAAAGTAGAGTTTTCCGTTCACATTCATTGGCAATATGGGGATATTGAGTGTTTTTGGAGGCAAGACTTTGCATGAAATAAAGCCAAATACGTTCCGAATGTCGGGAAAGTTTTTGTTATACACCACTGGGTGCCCGCCGAGAAATACGTTTCGCGATAAGACGTAAGGGTAAAGTGAAACGAAATCCAAATACTTGAGTTTGTTTTGTTGGTCGGCAGTGTAATGAAACTTTAAGTTATTAGTGCGTCCGCCGTGTAACGCCGATCGTACGTTGCAATAGCGGTCGTTTAACGCCATGTCTCGGTAGTAGTTATATCGGCAGTTATACTGGCGTTTCACTTCTTTATGGGTTTTCAAGTACTCTTTCCATTCGCAGTCGTATGTGAATACAGGCAGTATTTCTTGGCGTATAAAGTACTGTCGGCGTTTTTCCGTTTCGTCAATCTTCTGTTGATCGAAAAACTTGCAGTGGCCGTGATATTTACAGCCATTGAATTCAAAGCCAATTTTCGAGTATACGAATCCGTCTTTGATTCCGCTTTTATGCATTACTCCGTCTGCAAACAGGTTTCCAATTCGATACTCGCGTATGATTTTGCCTTCAAATTGCGTTTCCATTATGTCAAGCCAGGCGTCTCCGGAAAACGACTGCTTGCGATGAGTCACGTAGTTATTTACTGGCGTTATGCCAATAGTTTGCGGTTCGAGGAGTTTTGCTCGGAAAAACTCGAGTCCAATAGAAGCCAAAGTAAACGAACGGTTAATAGGATTAACGCCAGTTATACCAATAAACAAGTCTTTGAATTTGAGAATCGATTGCATAAGTATGCAAACGTCCGAACGGCAATACATTTCCATTTCTCGTCTCAAATTAAACTCGTTTTCTTGTTGTGATTCAAACCATTTGTTGAATTCGTTGCCTCTTTTTTCACTCATTGTATTGTATCCGAACTTTTCTTTAGAGATCTCTTTATATTTGCACACCAATGACTGGTTTTCCAATGTATTCAGGAAGTGTGGGAAAAACCCTTTAGTTTCGTTTTTGAGTCCAAACATTTTAGGCAAGTCGGCGAGTGGGCGTTGGAAGAGAAGCAGAGAGTCGATGAATCGGATGTTGCCGACGTCTAGTTTAACAATTTTTGTCCCTTTCATTATGGGCTGAATGTCTTTTAATTCGCGTCGCAATAATTCTTTAATTATGAAATGGCCGTCGTATCCCGAGTTGTTATGTGCGACGCATGTTATTGAGCATTTGTTGGTTTCGGCAGTTTTTGAGAGATTGAGTATGAACTCAATAAACGTCTGTACGCAATCAATCCCGTAGAAAACGCTCTCCTTTGTTGGGCAAATGTGACAAACGCTTCCGTTTTGGCAGTTTTTACACACAATTTGTGCAATCAATAGAATCGGTTCGTGTTTGTAGGCGTTAGCAGTGGCGTTAAGCATACATTCGATATCGAACGCCACTATAATGTTATTGTTTAAGTCCTCTGTTGCGATCTTATCGGTATTGAGCGGCTTCATGTAGCAATAGTGGGGTTGAGTAGAGAAGTATTGATTGCATGAATTGCAATGGAATTCCTCGCAATCGTGTTTATGTTTAGGGTCGAAGCGATAGTTGACTTCGCAAAAAGTGCAGAATTTGTTTTGTTTGCAAAACTTATTGGCAATATGGCGTTTGAAGCAGTTTTGATTATTGAATGTTTTCTGGCAGTCAGAGCATTTGATGTTAACGCCAGTGTCGGTACAGAGTTGAGGCGAACGGCAGAGTTCGCACGATTGTGTACAGTTGTGCATACGCGGTTCTTGATATCCAATATTGCAATGCTTGCAATAGAATCGCCGATCTAATACTGTAGTCATTTCTTTGATGAAATCGTAATGTTGTCCATCATAGCGAAGGAATATGACTTTCTCGGCGTCCGGCCCTTTATAGTGTTGTTCACCGGATTTGGCGTTAATTACAATGAATTGATAATCGGTGTAAAACGCCTGTATTTTTGTGAGAATATCGATATTCAGTGGCGTATTGAAATCCAATTGGCATTCGTTTGTAACGCGAACGCCAGCTTTGCGTTGAGCTGCAACCCCTTGATCATTACGAACAATTCGTTTCCATTCGTAGTTTTGCGCACTCTCTCTGATATTCAATTTGTGATATCGCAGTCCAATACCAATAGCACGGTATCCGCAACTGTTGTCTTTATTATGTATTTCGATTACGCCCGTACGCGATGACATGCTTTGGGCGTAAGTTTGCGGTGCTTTAGTGGTTTTGCCAGAGCCAATAAGTGATTCGTATACAATCATACGAACGCGAAGGTTGCCTTCCATAAGCCATTCGTTTTTCGATTGGCAGATTTTAAATATTCGGTTAAGAAACCGCTGCTTATCAAACGCATCGATTCGTTGGGGACTCAAATAAATCTCTTTATCGAGCTTTTCGCTCATAATGCAAACGCTGTAGCGATCGCTGGGCTTATAGTCGCGCAAAATGACAAGCATTGCGCTCTCAAAGGCGTTATCGATTGCGGTTTGAAACGCCATAAGCGAAGGCAATTGCGCAAAGTTATGGCGGACATTGAAAATGGCTTTGTGCTCAATGCACTGGTACTTATCGTTCTTTACTTCGTCGAGCACTTCACTTAACTCCCATTCAATTAGTGGCGTTTGTGAACCGCCAGTGAGATCGATGAGCGGTATATCGTGAACCGGGGCGGTGACTGATGCATAAGTGGCGTTAGATGAGGCGTTAGCCGATGGATGTGTGGCGGTAGAGCTTTTAGGAGCGTATTGAATCACTGGGACTCGAATAGCTTTTGGTGAAAGCGTTCTTTTCATTATAACACAAATTAGAACACAAATATAATAGAAATCAAGCAATAAATATAACACAAATACAATGAAAAGCAAAATTGTTGTGCTGAGATGTGAACAGTTTGGAAAGCAAAGCTGAACTACAAAGAATCGATGTTTGCTTTCCTTTATATACTTTATTTTGTACCAACAATACAGAATAACAATGTAATCTCGCGATTAATATAGCTATTTATATACAACAATATTGTGTTGTATTTTTTTTCTCATAGACTTTTTTATACCTTATTAAATAAAATTAATTTAAAACAAATTTGCATTAAACTTATATTTTATTAATTAAAATCAAATAATTTTTACAATCAAATTCTTAGGGCAATAATCAAGATTGAAATCACCGACGCTTGAGAGTGAAATATAAATAATATTTTTGCGTCGATTGGCGACATCACACATATAACCGATAAAACAGTTTTTGACTTGAGGGCACTGATCGACTAATAAATGATTAATATTTGAACGCGACATAAGATTAGCTAATCCAACGGTAGAAACGCCAGAAATTTCTTTCAATTTCAAGCAATGCAGAGATGTGAATGACGCCAGTATTGTGTCACTAAATGTATTAACGCGAAATAAACTTAGTTCTTCCAAATGCAAATCCGAAATCATTGAAAATATTGAAGCGTTTAGTTGAATAGTGTTTAGTTCACTGCCATTAATTGCCAGTTGTTTAAGTTTACGACAATTTCTCAAAATTGGTCGTATGTTGTTGTCATTAATAATAAATCCAGTCCCGAATTCGGCCAGAGTTAGAGACTCAAGTTGAGTTAACTTAGAAATCCAATGCAATGATGCGTGAGTGTTTGCGCCGAAAAACAACTCCAGGCGTTTGAGTGACGTTATTGATGTAATTGGCGTATAGTCAATTAGAGAGTACTCCGAAATTAATAGTTCGAGTCGGTTTAGGCGAAGTAACGCCAGTGATTAAATATTTGCAGTAACCAATGTGCCCAAATCAATAAACAAATTTTCGATATGACTGAGAGATGCCATAGACTTGCATGAGAATTCAGATCCAATTTCAAATAAAGATAAGCGTTTGAGACGTAGCGAACATATATCTGCCAAACTATTAAAAATTATTAGTTTTATATGATTATAAAAATAAACTTACTGTTTATCACTAAGTGTGGAAAACGATATATCAATCGTTGTAAGTTGACTGAACACTTGAAATCCGGTAAATGGGCGTCCGAACACAATGCATTCAATTAAAGTTAGTGACTTAAGCCTCGGGGTCATGTAGTGAATCAGTGAGACGATTCGCGAATTAAATAATATGTTTTGAAGCGTTAGATTGTAAAGTCCGGGTTAAAAACTCAATGCAGTTTCCAATTTGTTGAAAGAAATTATTGAAGTGTAATGTCCGTTGCCATTGAACGCATAACTGCGTATAGACGACAAAACGCCAGTTACGTTTAATTTGAAATATTGTGAAACTTTGCATAAAGGCAATAATAAACGCCAGTCATTTGATATAAATCCAATAATGTGTTGAATAAGCTCTGGAGGTAAGCTTTGAATATTCATTCTGAATAGTTTGAAGAGAACTACAAAGAATCTAGAATTGGAATGATTTAAATAGCAGCACAACAATACATTTTTGAAATCTCGATATTATTTTGGTAAATAGTACTTAAATGTGCTAAGCCACTAATCTGTGTCAGTCTTGCTTTGTTCGTCAATTCGATAAGATGGCTCTCAAAATACGTTTTAGAATGTTTTCGCAAAAAGTCCGAAATCAAACTGAAATTGAAATATCAATAAAAGACGACATGAATGAATCAATTAGATTTAATTTTGGTAGAACACGTATAAAATTACATTTGAGAAAAAATGGAGTATAAAAGTTATTATTGTGATTAAGCTGGCTCAGGTCTGGCTGGATTTCAAGTTCATTCAATCGAATTCTACGCGAATCGCTGGTGAATTCAAAGACAATAATTCAAATAGAAGTCTGCAATAATTCGGAAGTAAGGGTTAATCGTTACGTCGCTGAAACCGTTTCACAGTTTGAGAAGAAATTCAAGCAGTTTATGATTGATTCAAAAATTAGAATTTATATTCGATTTTTGTAAATAAATTAAAGTTAAACAATAAATCTTTGTCAGTTGTATTTTGCCTGTTGACGAGTAAACATGATGTATAATATTCATAAATCAAGTAACAGGACGGAATATGAAATACGTTTGATTCAACATATAGATGATTGGAATGATTTTAAGAAAACGCTTCGTCATTTACTTCGAATTTCATTATCAAATCCATATACATTGATTGAAATGCTTATCAGCAACAATGATTCATCTATAATAACACCTATAATCGAAGAAATTTATTCACAATTTGAAGCCAAATATAAAGAAATAAAAACATTGCATTTATTAATTAAATATAAAAATCAATAAAAAGAATATTATAATACTAAAATATTGTCCTTTATTATAATATTAAAATTATACTATGCATATATCTAACAACATAAATTATAAGCTTGAAGATTTAATGTTATCAATTTTTATACATTGATGTAGTCGTTGACAAATTTGCAATCCGTTTTGTATTTTGTATAGCATTGAAACTATGGTTTTTGATTAGAATAATCTTTGGTTAAGACTTCGCTATGGTTTTAGTATAAAGTTAAGCCGATGCACGTTGAATAAAATACACTTTGGGTTAATACATCACTTTGTGTTTAATATAGCGTTCAGCCGATGCTCTTTTATATTCTAATATATCATTGGAAAATAGCTACGCAAAACAAAGTATAAAGTTTTCAACTATGACTTACATTATAACAATATATAAATTATTTTATTATACTATAGGCATAAAATAAATTTCAAAACAAAACTCTTTTTATTGATTTAATAAACACATTAATTCTAAATAAGTTGATTCAATCTGTAATTCAGATTTTGCTTTAGTGAAATTGACTTTTCCATTATGAAACATAATAACTTTCGTATCATTAAGGGTGAAATGTAACGCTGAGTATAACTCAGGTTCTAATAATCCTCCAAATTGTTTTCTTAGTTCAGGTAAATCTAGTTTCGTATCTAAGTTTACAGTTCCAACAACGTTATGGACTTTAAAATCTGTATATTTGGGAGTCTTTAATAATCTTGTCATTTTGCGAGCAATAAATCTGGCTTCTTTTTCTGATTTAGAACCAGTTATTACGAGTTTTCCATTGGGAAATATTAATACGGTAGATGAAGGCTTTTGAAACTTTTTAATAATGGCAATAAATGATTTCGGGTCGTATTTAATATACTTTAAAGTATTGGAAAGGTTTTGCAAATCTAATTTGGTATTTAGATAACATGTAGAAACGACGTTAACTATTCGAAGGCTCATTGTCGAATAGTTGATCTTTAAACTTGCACAAAGCTTTTATCTCTTCTTCCATCAGCAGCATGCGCTGAATATTATTTTTCAACAATACCAACTCAAATACGTCAGTACCTCCAACTCTCTTAAATTTAATAACTCTACAATCTCTAAAATACAGTTCTTCCAATCTTTCTAAATACGGCATAAGGATGTTCATTTCATCCTTTGTAAGACAAACTCCGTTTTCAGTAGGTTTCTTAGTGGCAAACGTACGCAAATTAACAAACTCTTTAGAATCTTTATACTTAATAATCTCTACTTTTTGTTCGTATTTCTCATTAATGTAAAACACAAACGACTTAAGAACTTCGGGAACCATGTTTTCTCAATTATTATAGCGTTTAGTTTCTTTATATAGAAATTTCCATAGGTTTATAATGGGGAAAAATCAAAATTTTAGACAAAATAAAATGGGAGTTTTGGGAGTTTATTATTGGGAGTTTATTATTGGGAGTATTGGGAGTTTATTATTGGGAGTTTATTATATAAAGGTTTACGGCTAACGCCACTGCTAACGCCACTGCTAACGCCACTAACGCCACCTTACGGCTAACGCCACTGCTAACGCCACCTTACGGCTAACGCCACTGCTAACGCCTGCCTGTCCTACAACGCGTCTGACGCAACAATACAGGATTAACTGAGTTTTAAAATTTTCAAAATTACAACATTACAGGATTAACTGGTACTCCTACTACTATCAATAATTTCAGCTCCAATTGGCAGAATCTATACAACAGCATACGCATTCTTAAACAATTGAGTAATGTTAATTTTGTAATTGGCAAGAGTTTACAAATATTCGAAATGTTTGCCAATTCGTGCGGAAGTGCTTTGAAAACAATTGAATTGAGTTTTAGTCGCGAATTGGATATGAATTTCATTAATAGTATAGCGAATGCATTGACACAACTGAAGGCATTGAAGAAACTGTCGATAACACCCGTCGGCGTCATCTATACAACGAGTGATTCGATAATTACGTTGTTTAACAAAATTGCGGCCAATTGTCCACAACTGACCACTTTATACATCGGGTTCTACCGAATCTATGGCAACGATATATTGCGAAGAAAAAGTCATTCGCCGTTCGCGACACCGATCGCTCGCTTCGAGTCGTTAACGCATTTGTGGATCGATTTCTTCGACGGATTAAGAGATTATTTTCTCGAATCGATTGACTCGATTACGCCTTCACTGCGCGTACTGTCGACGAGACACTGGCCGGCGCTGACGTACAGATCAGTCAATTCGTTGGCAAAACTGCCGAAACTTCATACTATTTGCTGTTATATCAGCGAAAGACCGGAATCGATAGCCGACATACGTTATCAAACGATCTGGGTAAAATCGAATCAATACGTTTCTTTACACGCATACGGGGTCACCTGTTACCTCGCATATTACGTTTGATTGTATGCCAAATCAAAAACAAACATATATTGCGTATACCAATAATTAGGTGCATTTTTTATATACTGTATTGTTTTATTCCGAACCATTTAAAGTGTTGGTTTAAATAAATAAATCGTTTTTATCGCGCAAACATTGTTTAATACTGTATCTTATATATACAATTAATATTCACTTCATTACTGATCGCATATCGGCGCCAAACTATACTTTACCGCAAAGTCGGCCACATATTGAAACCAAAAGGACAGTCGGTTTAGGTGTCGCCGATTGAGCCGATACTCCATTCGGTTGTGTATAATCAAATAGCCATGTTCAATTAGATAGAGCGTATGTGTGAGCTCCTGATAGTTCACAACTAGATTGATGGCCAGTAGGCCGAACTCGCCTAATGCAAACAGGCCATTGGCCAGTAGATAATTGCCGAACAACGCACACGGGTTGCACATGTAGTCGCGCATTGCGCCGTTCGGATAGAGCGCCGACAGACAGGCGCGCAATACGGAGACAACGCACGCGAGTCGTGCGATGAAGACGATTATCACGCGATGTCGGCGCCGATCGCCGGCGACGTACGCGTCGGGACTACTGTAGATGAAATAGTGCGTCCACTGCTCAAAGCGCAGCCATTTTTGCATCGCCCGTATTGCGCCATCCCGATTATCAAGATTGTTTTTGTAGTCATTTTTATGCAGATGTTGGCGTTTATTAACCAGAATTACCTTGTTTGATTTGCTGCTCATTCTCCTGCAAATTATATTATTGCTAGTGCACTTTATAAGTTAAAATCCTTATTTCTTATAACATATGCAGTATAACTTAATTTGAGTAATAATATGAATATAATATTACACATTAACGAAATTTCTATATTTAAAACAGTATATTGCGCTATTTTACCATATTTGGTTTCTAAATTATTGTCGCACTAATATATCAAAATTAATCACGAACAAATGCGATTGTGCAATTAATAAATAAATCTAATAAGTTATATTTATTATTTTCTTAGTTTAATAGACTAATTTTATTATATAATATTGCTCAAATAAATATAAGTTTCTTAAAACTACAAATCAGTATTATAATTAAAATTTTAGATTAAAAAGGAAAGTGTTACTAAAAAATGATTTGCTAACTTTAAAACAATTTTTGAAACACTTGTTCAGTACTCATATATCATACAGTATTTGCATTCAAACCAAATCCGGTTTTAAATCCAAAGCATTGCTTGCATTGAGTCAATTGATAAGCTATTGATGAGAGAGTTGGGCCAAAAATATGTTAATCCGACAAACAATGACTGGTTATTGAAAACACGCTTATGTACTAACTTATACATTATAAAAGTAATAATGTTTAAACAAATGCTATTGAATATCATTACTTTCAGTAACAGTCAAGTGTTGCCAACAATAGAGTTGTAATTAAGTGTCGAACGCGATGTCAATCCCCGCGTATAGTAAGCAGTCGTTCGACCGCTTCGGCGATGACTTCTGTGAAGTAGTG
>JAQIXC010000931.1:0-18418 GCA_034697605.1 Metabelba pulverosa | reverse complement strand
GGCCCCGTTGAAAATCAGCCTTCGGCTGAACGGGCTACCCAGTATAAACATAAGGCAACTTTTCAAACTTTTTTTTTATATTATTTTGCATAGAAGCTGTATTAGTATTTTGTTAATTTATTTTTAAAAATACATTTAAACGGTATATCGTTTCACATAATTATGGGAAACCTATTTAAAATTGATTTTAATACAAATTGATAATTAACAATATAAAGTCAATTTTTATTAGTATATTGTATAAACACGTCAATTAAGTAATCAACATAATTTAAATATGTAATTAATGTAAATTATTTATTGGATATATTAAATAAAATTATACTGTAGTAACTTTCTAAATGTTTACAATAGAATCATACAATAGAATTAAGCTTAAAAAATTACTTATTTAGATAAATTAATTTCATTTGCAGCAAGGACAATTTAATAGCTAGAGCTGTTACAAACATAAGTTAATAAACTACTTTGGCCTAACTAAACAAGTATATAAATTGCTTGTTATAAACTTAGTATAGTTCATACAGTATATATAAAAATGCTATAAAATATAAAACTAAATATAAATAAAATTATAGCAATAATTGACACATTTCATACATTACTAATCAAATGTGACAACAATTATTATAATAAAGAAAAAGTATACAGATAGATTATTCATTAACTATTAAACAGTGTTCTCAACGAAGCGTTCGCTTCTATGCAAACGAGTTCCTGAATAGTGATCTCAATCTGAATGCGAAACAAACATAAAACGAACTGTACAGTATAGTATTCGCAATTGGAATTGGCAAGAAGTTATTGAGTTTAAGTTCACGAAATAAGCAAAATTAAACTAAATTGCAAAGAAACAATTTTTAAGAGCGAGAGTGAGTCGACACAAAACAAGAGTACAGTTGAGTTGATGCGAGAAAAGAGTCGCTCGAAAAGCAAACTCTGATCCTGTGATCCACTTTTCACCCAAGTATGTACTCTAATCAATAGTACGGGTGCTCTAGTCGCGCAGGTAGTCTCGGCTCCAAACAATTCGAACCGAACCACTTTTCGTCATGTGCAAATGTGCAAAAAGTGAACAGTTATACAGTTATAATCCAAATCGCTATTATGCAAGCGATTGAATAAACGTTGAATTGAAAGCAATTTTTGTTCTTTTGATCAAAAGACTAATTTCTTACTGAATTCATGTCAAATAGTTGAGAAGATTGGATACATATTTAAATTTAGAGCTGAATTTTTCATTTCTTGCTAAAATTTAGAAAAACAAAAATATATTCACAAAATTTTGCGTTTAATTATGTGATGTTTGCGAAAACGATATGTAAAACAGTTTCTCAAATGTGAAATAATTTGATTCGCGAAATGAGTTTATTTTTAACTGAATTTCGAAAACTAAGCAATAGATTAGATATTTCTTGTGTTTAGATATCAAACGCAAAGTTGTTTTCATCGAAATAATATTTTTATGCGAAAGATTAATATAAAATAAAATTAATACAGTGTAACAATTGGTGTGTATCACGCGTTCGCACATTGAATTCGTTTGATTTGTGTATTATTTTTGAAAAAAGTATTTATTTAGAAAACTAACTAAAAATGTGTCGAAAAAGTGATGGCAAAGAAGTGATGTCTTCGCAGACGAGCAATGATTTTGTGTTAAATGAGAATAACAATGAAATTGACAATAATATGGATACGAAAAGTGAATACAAAGTGCAAATCGTTTGGTCGAATGTCCTGCTAATGACGGTTCTGCACGTTATGGCCATTTGCGGCTATTGTCAACTCGTCAATGGTATGTCTCAATACTTCTTTCAAATTTAACATGTTTAAGCGGTTTTTACTAGATTTTAATTCGATTAAAAATAACCTATTTTTTGCAAATTTTAAATAAAGTTGTAATTAATGATAATTTAAGTTAATTATGTAATAAAATGATGCATTTTACATGCTTCGATTTTATTTGGTTCAGTCAAAGTTTAAGTTGAATTGAATAAAATTTGAATTAATATTTAATAAATTGCTTCTAAAGAGAATATTTTAAGCAATGCAAATTGAGCTAAATTTAGTTTGAAGCATTTACAGTTAGAGTAAAAACATTTTTTATCTAGCAAAAATTGGATTAAAATCAAATCTTAACTTTTCGAAGCTTTATCCTGCTAGTTTAAATTTTATTGCCACGATAAAATGTATAACCAAATGCTTCAATCTATTAATTGACGTCCGCACGGGTAGGTTCGGCGAAATTCTGGTCGAGTATCTACTTCTTCATCGTAGGAATCCTGAGCTCATTCGGTATACTCGCCGGCGCTCACCGCCTCTGGTCTCACCGCTCATACAGAGCGAAATGGCCGCTACGGGTGCTGTTGGCGATCCTGCAGACGCTGGCGCTCCAGAACGACATCTACGACTGGTGTCGCGACCATAGAGTACATCACCGCTACTCCGAGACCGACGCCGATCCGCACAACGCCAAGAGAGGCTTCTTCTTCTCGCACATGGGTTGGCTGTTGTGCAAAAAGCACCCGGAGGTCCGGCGAAAGGGCAAACTCGTCGACATGAGCGACCTTTGGTATGCATTGCAATTTAATGCCAATACTATTCGAAAATACTCTAATCTATACTCTTGTGCCGCAAAGGAATGACCCGATCGTGCGCTTCCAGAAGCGCTTCTATTACCCACTAGTGCTGGTGTTCTGGTTCGCGATACCGGTCTCTATTCCCGTCTACTATTTCGGGGAAAGTTGGCTCAACTCTGTACTGCTGAACAGCTACCGGTACGTCGTGTCGCTGCAGAACACCTGGTTAGTCAACTCCCTGGCCCATCTCAAAGGCTATAAGCCCTATGACCGACATATCAATCCCAGCGAGAATCACACCGTCGTAAGCATACCCGTGCACTCGATTGCACCGAATTCCCCACTTGAAAAAAGCAACTTGCTAATCCAATGTCTACTTCTCCGTTTCTAGACGTACCTAACGCTGGGTGAGAGCGAAATGTTTTGCAATACTTATCTAAAAAATATCAATGAATTAGTGATTTAGTTCTGGATTTGAGTTCAGATTTTGTTTGTTTTGAAAACGCATTAATGCATTAATACATGTATTTCGTTGCCTCTGCAGGTGAAGGCTATCACAACTATCATCACACGTAAGTCGACTTTTGTTGGCCTTATTTTCCCGTTTTATATATTAGTTTAGTTTCACTTTCCAACCAAACGCCGACTTTTTCCTCAATTCGAGTCGAATACCGGCTCAACAGCTGAGTTAAGGCGCTTTCAATTGAACCGATCTTTTAGTGTGTGTTAGCAAAATGCTCCTGGTTATTTTATACGACCAGTTTCATAGCATTTAATTTATTTTAACTGACTAGCTTAATATTATATTGGTTTGAGGTTTTAATATAAACGATAATAATTAAAATATTTATTTAATTACTGATTAGTTAAAATTAACAACGTATAACACGGGTTATTTTAAAACTCTGAAATCTGAAACAACCAAATTGATTAAGAAATAATTTGTTTTTAACCTAAACACAAATTGCTTGGCAATCTATTTACAGTTTTGAATTCATTTCAATATATATTTATACAGTTGTACTATAATAAATGTTCAATAAATACGAATAGTCTTAGAATCTAAAGTTTAGATTGTTTTTAAAACAATTACCAATTATAAGAATTTTCAAATTGTAACAGGCTAATAGTCTATTAAATAAATTGAGATTAGAAAAATAATGAAATCAATACAAAACTTGTTATAGTTTAGCACTAATCGCGAATGGGTTTAAATTATGTGGAATTAGGTTTCCGTGGGATTACTCGGCGTCGGAGTACGGCTGGAAAGACAACTTCAATCCGGCGACGGCTTTCATCGACTTCTTCGCGTGGATCGGATGGGCGTACGACCGGAAAGCGCCGACAAAAGCGACCATCGAATTGAGAATCGCGCGAACGGGTGGTAGGGATGCGAAGCACGGAATGATCACAAAGTTCTACACGTTTTACGACTTCTGCACCGGTTTTCTGACCATCACTTGGACCGTCTGGTCGTCGCTTCTCATTAATGTCCTCTTCTTTTAAGTCGAATATATTTTTATATCAATTTTCCGATTTTTCCATTCATTCAATTAAAACAAAAAATATTCTATTTTTTAAAAAACATTTCATTAAAAGTTTACAAAATCCACACTAATTGCGTCTATATTTAATTTTTCTAATCAGTTCTTGCTCAAACTTAACATTAAAATCTACCTTAAACTGTACATTGTTCATATCACGTTAAACTGCAATGTTTAAAATTATACAAATTTATATAATTATATAAAAGTTAATAAGTTTTAATTATACATGTTTCTAAAATTTGTATTATTTTTTACGCATAAACTAAATATAAAAGAAAACAAAATTTATTTAATTGAACGTTTGAATAAAATAAGCATTCTAATATTTAGACAAATGAGAACAAAACTGTCAATTATTTGCGAATATCTTTCATCAATTGTGTCGACTCTTCCGTTCCTTTAATATTGTCTTTGGTTTGATTGTCAAGACTGCGAATCAAATGACTACTTTCCTTCATCTCGACCCCCATTTCGAGCGCCTCCTCGTAGAGCCGGTCGATCAAGCCGTGCATCTGTTCCGTTTGCGTCTTCGTGTCGAAGTAGCGCTTCCACTGCACCGACACGTCCTCTTCGGTCGGATCGGGTTCTTCGCTTTCCGTAGTCGTCTGGCCAGCGCTCGGCGGCGGCAGTTCGGCAACGCTTTCCGACTTGTCGTCACACCAGTCGCGACAGCACCGGCAGCAGCAACAGCAGCAGTAGTCGAGAAAAAACTTGCGAAACACGTGTTTGTTTCGCTTGATTTGGCGCAAATCGCGATCCCCGGCCCGTCGCTCGGCCTCCAACTGATTGAGATTTCGGGCGACGCTCTTCTGCAGTGTCTTCGTCTGCGCCTTCAGCTGTCGGTGAGCACCCGATTGCTTCCTCTCCGCGCTCTTCATTAGATTCAATGTCTTTTCCGGCGTAGGCTCGGCGCCCGACTTCACACCCGCTTTGAGTCCGCATTTCGACACATTTGTTGCATTCATTTTGTTGCCGAAGTAATTCGCAAACAATTTCCATCAAAAAGTAACTGGCTAACTTTATATTGCCCTATGTATTGAATTATTTTAAACATAAATATATTCACGAGATTTACAATACATTGTTTACACATTTAATATGATAAATTTTATCAACTACTGAGTTTCTGTTATGTAGCAAGTATTTTTGGTTTATGGTTTGGTTTGTCGCTGAAAATAATCTCTGAATTGAATTGTACATGCTTATTTTAAGTGAAAATTTGTGCATTTTTCCTAATGCTCTAGTTTTGGAATAAATTACAAAATTTCTAACTAAAACGTGCTAGTTGCTGCTAAATAATAGTTAGCAAGTACAAAATTTAGTTATTGTTATAGAATATTAGTTAGCTTAATAAATTGAGAATGGCACTTTTAAATCACCAGTTTTAGTATTGATGAGAATGTACCTGTAACTGTACGTTATGTAGCAAAGCAAAACGGCGCTTACGGTAGATTAACACTGTTGATTGTTTATTCAAACAAACCAAACTCTACTAAGTTACTTTATCTTTATTAAGCCACTTTATTTTATACACAATCTACTGTGCAGTATTTAGCCAAACATTCATGATAAACTAAATATGCAGAAGAATATCAAACTTATCAACTTGGTGCTATATATCTTTGATTGTACATGTTGATTTAAAGTTAAAATCGCGCGTAATATCTGTACAAAAGCATTGAATCACTTTTTATTTGTGCGCTTTTGCAGCGACAGAGAGGGAGAGAGAAAAGTGTAAACATTTGGAAATGAAAACACAATTGAAATAACGATTACTGCGAATAAATGAAGAGTTAGTAAACAGTAATCGCAGTCGTGATTGGACTATAGAGTGTTTGTGGTAAGGGTGAAGTGGAAGAATGTACTTGATCACGTCGGAGCTGTCGCGGTACAAGACGTCGTGCGAACAGCTGACCAAAGAGGCCGAGTGTATGCAAACCGAACTGAACCTAATGGGGAAACTGCTGTTCTTTGAGCAGAAATACAGTTCCCATTTGCGGGATCTGTTCGCTCTCTACGACAAGAACCTGCAGTCGATGGCCAATAACTACAAGATATACGTCGATTGGCGCCAATTGCAGCGAAACAAAGAGATCGCCGAACGGAACGAACGACAGTTACAGCAATTGAGACGAGAGCTGAACGACTGGCGCGTCGCCAACAATCGGCTCAGTATTGCACACAAACGCCGCGATATTCCCCAACTCTATCACTAATCCATACCATTTCCTGACTCACAGATAATGACGTCCAACTCGACCACTCGTACAGCACCGGCAGTGCTGAAGAAGCGGACGAAACGCCGAATCCAGTACTTAATGTCGAGGAACCGAATCAAACGGGTCGAGTGACTGCCGGTGCGACGCAAACGCATACTATAGTCAAACCTATAGTTAAATCAACGAATATGTCGATTACTGAGACGTCAGTTCTGCCCGACATCCCGAGTCCGCCGCCGCCCACAGCCGCCAAACCGCATGTGTCGGTCAGTTTGGAAGTGATTCCGAAACCCGAGCCGTTGTCCGACGACGAGGAGACGCGTAGTGCGACTGAGACGGGTGCGACGCTGCCGTCCACTAGTGGACAGTCGTTTCGATTCGTTAGCGAATATTTGGTTAAAAATTCGAGTTTTACTCATATGTTGAACACAAATGGCGACAAATCGGGCGTTGAATCGAAGACATTGATTGATAAGAAGATTGCAATTGATTTGAACACCGATTCCAATCACGAGAGCAACGGATTGGAAGCCGACGGAGAGCTAGTCTTTGCCGACAATTCCGATAATGAGATAATAGATTTGACGCCCAAACAGCCGCCGAAGAAGGCGGGCGTTAAGAGAGGTGAGGCGTCCGGAACTCATTTTGAGTGAAATGGTTTTGAATTGTCTTTTAATTGATTTGTTAAGGAATTAAAGGAACTAAACGACGGATTCGTATCAAGAAATGCGTTAAAACGAATAAATCGCTCAAAACTAAAGTAAATGCTTTGAAAGCGAGTGAAGAGACGACTGGCGACGCCGACAATGAGCCGACTGTTCGGGACTGTGTGGCCAGTCGGGCGAAGGCCGCGGCTATGAACGAGAAGCTGATTAAAGGCAATAAAAAGATTTTGAGAAAAGGTTTGTATCGAGTGCTGAGGGTTTGGCTAAAACTTTGGAATAAAAGCAATATTTGTTGCAATTGAAGGCAAAATCTATTTCTGCAAATGGAGTCAATGTGGTTACCAGACGGCGACCCGTTGTCACGCCATCCGCCACTACTGGAAACACACCGGAGAGACGCCCTACAAGTGCACGCAATGCGCCGAAGCCTTCAGAGATAAGCGGAAGCTCAGAGTGCATGTGATGGCGCATAATATCAAACCAGTGACCAGTCCGAGAAAGCCGGCGCCGAAGAGCAACCAAAGCGTGAAGAGAGGCACCGGAGATGTGGTCTGTCCTGAATGCGACAAACGATACGCGACGACGAAAGTTATGTTCAGACATATGAAGACCAATCACGGCCTTAAAAAGTATGACTTATATAGGAAAGCCTTTTCCGATATTCGGCAAAAAGTGTCGAACACTCGTCACTCGAATAGTGATAGTAATCCTGTGCCGACTCCACCGACGAAGACGGCGAAGAGTCCGGACAAGAGTGCGAATAGTGTGCGAAAGTCGGCAAACGTTTTGCCGAAAGGAAAGGGAAAGAGAAGTCGGAATTTGAAGTTCGCGAATAGGAAGCAATGGATGTGCGACTACAAGGGCTGTGAGAGGCGTTACTACGACAAGAGTAATCTGAAACGACATCAATTGGATGCGCACAAGAAGTTGTCGAAAGACCTCTTCTATCTGACCAACCGAACCGAAACGAATGTCCGCTATTTCAGCCCCAAAACGACGGCCACGAGTCCCCTGAAGGCTGTCGTCAATAGCAATAATAATGATAATACTGCGGCCATTAGTGGCGCTAAATCCCCGGCCGTATCCGATTCAGTCAATGCCGGCGATAAGACATTTGTCTGTAATTTCCGGAACTGTTCGAACATTTATCAAACGATTTCCGGTCTTTACAAACACAAGAAGACAAAACATAATCTGAAGTCGAATTGGGCGGCGATTTCGAAGCCGAACCGTAAAGCCAACCCTTGTGTTCAGAGCGCCGGCACTTTGAGCGCAGCGCCCGAATCATTGGCCGCTTCAGACGCTGCTAATAGTATGTCGTATATAATGCTATTTATTTGTTTAAAATTTGATTGAAAGTAATTTTATCTTGCTTATTTATAGATAAACCCTCGTTGGGTCGGCTATGGATTTGCGAAATACCCGAATGCGGGGCCCGTTATGTCTGGAAACAGACGCTAAAGAAGCATATGATGGAAAAACATAACATCGTCGGCACAACGCCTCTGAGCGGCGCAGAGCAGCCGGAGCCGGAAGAGGACAACGAAGTGTACGACTGCACGGTCAGCGGCTGCTCATACCAGACGGCCAGCCGCAAGACACTCGTCCATCACTATAAGACCCACTTCACGGACGACGACAAACCGTTCAAATGTGTGATCAATGGCTGCTCTTATTCGCATAAGACGTTAGCGAAGCTCAAGAATCACGTCTGGAATCAACATTCCGAACAACAGTTCTTTCGCGCGATGGACGCGGCGGGTGTCCACTACCCGAGCTGGTACTGACCCTCTTCTGGCCCTTTCCTCCGTTCCTCTCATTGCACGAAAGAATCGCCTTTTTATGCATTAGTTTTCTCATTTAACTTAAAATTTGATGTTTTTATTGTAAAATATTTGTTTGATTTACACAATAGTTATAACGATTTTTATATTCAAATATCGACTTTAATTGCTTTTGAATTCTTTTATCATTTATTTCGAAGTATTTTTTATCACTTTTTCGCTAATTGTTTATTTGCATTCATTTAAAAAAAATATTTTATGTGTTATTTACTTTTAAGTATATAAAGTAAATCGAATTTTCGTAAACAATATTGACATTCAATGTCTAATATCCGGTAATTGTCGTTAATTTTGATTATTGTTTGAAATATATTCCACAAAATAATTCATTTATTAGTTCTACGAAAATGTGATTCTTATTTGCGATTCGATTGCACTTTAAAAGTGTATGAATTGATGTAAATTTTAATTTAATAAACAAATTTATCATTCTTACAATTAATAAACACAGCATGTTAATTTTATACATCAAGTTAAAAGAATTGGAATTTATTAAAATTTATCAAGCTTAAATCCGGCTTAAATTATTTTTTATTTAATTTTATTATCTAACAAGCTTAATTAGTCTAGTATACTCTCTTATACCGGTACAAAAATGAATTAATGGTGAATTAAAATTTATAAAATCTAATAATTAACACATTATTTATATCGTATGCTAATTAATATGAAAAATTGATTATAATCTGCACTGTTGCAATCTTGCATCTGGTTTTCATTATATTATTTTTATTGTATTAAAATAAGAATACATAATAACTTAAATTAATGAGTTTTTAAATGATTAGTTAATTTTTTTCAACAATATTTTGTATCCAGTTAATGTAATATGAAACTTTTGCAAAAACACCAGGATAATTAGCTAAATTTTGATTTAAAAATGTAATTTATTAAACAATTAAAATACATAAAGTTTAACTAACTTGCACATTTTACTCCGAATGAAACAATACCATGTATAACAGCTCGGCCTACAAAATTTTTACATTTTAATTTAAAATTCAAATTAAAGATAGTGGGAATGTTCACCGTTTATATATTCAAGTGCTGGTCCACCCGAATCACCCTATTATATCAGAATCTTTCTTGATAAAAAAAATTCTTTAAACATGCTAAATTTTTTAAAAATTGTACTTCACAAGCATCTTTGTCCTTTATATAAGTGCAAATTTGCGAAATATATATTTTCCTGAGCTTTTGGTAATCTTGAGCACATTTTTCAATAGGATGTACCGGCAATTTCACCTCGCGCAATTCGATAGACCGAGGACCGTGCCAATCCGTCCGTCCCCACCCGGCCACAAGCAATTCACTGCTTTTCGGTTCGACCGCCGGCTCCGGAAGGCATATCGGGCGCACGAGTTCACTCATTTTCATCGGTTTAGTCGTCTTTATGAGCGCAATGTCGGAATCTCCATTACCATGCACATTATACCTATGATGCGTAAATATCTTCTCGATTTTATGAGCAGTGCCCAGATGTCTAATATTAGTGCCGGTTCTAATGGTGTAGTATTTCGGGTTGCGTTCGCTTTAAATTTGAACAATTATTGGTTATTATTGGATAAAATTACTCTACAATACTATAAAATGCCATAGCTACTAAAACTAACAAGAATATATGCGCTGCAGTGAGAAGCCATCGATCATTGATGATATTGGCCGCGCCGTTGAAGTCGCGGTTGAGCCACACGGGCACTATCCACGGGTGCGAACCATTCGCCGCCAAATTCCCGCCGACAATAAACTTTTGCAATCCTAGTCCGCAATTCGGTTCCGATATATTAAGCCTGGTAGTTTTAATTGAAACATCTCCCAGGCGAAAATCTAGCCTGCGCATTTTTACGCCCACCTCTTGCTCTTGAATATAGTTCTCATAAATAGACTTTCGATCGGTTTTAAGCCACGGCTTCGCCGACTGGTTCTCGAACTCATTTGAATCGGCATTTTGTTTTGAAAATTCTGTTTTCAGATCTTCATTCATAAAATTAGCAAATTTAATGTCCTTATCAGAATATCTTGTATTTAAATCTTGTTGATTTTCTGAATAATAATCAGACGAATCTTCGTTTGAATAATCGATATAATAATTAGAAGTATTTCTCATTCGTCTAAAGACACGGTTTTTAAATCCCAATTCATTTGTTTCTATTAATAGTTTCTGAGTGTTAAATGTACCTAATATTCAATAGAAAATAATACATGTTTTAAATTATTTAAAGATAAATGTTAAAAATAAACTTACATAAATAAATTAATAGATTGATTAAGACTAATTTAGTATTATAATCAAATATAAACATCATTAGATAATATAATTATGATGTTTTAAACAAAACCCATATGTAAGGCAGTTATGCAATATTAAAGTATATATAATTTGAAATGCATTTATAACAAATTAATTATGTAATACTATAATTACGTATATTGCAGTTGTAATGCAAATTACTTTAATAAATATTAATAAACCATTAAGTAGTTGAATCAGATGCTATCTTAAATTAATTCAGTATTGATCTTATTATATTATAATTAAAATCAGGTTTAAATCCGGTTTATATCCGGTTTAAAATCAGCTTAAATTCAGTTTAAATCTAATTTAAATTTGGCTTAAATGTGGTTTAAGTAAATATATTTTATATTTAATTTAAGTAGTTATTGGATATTCAATATGTATTTATCAATATTTAAGTATTAATTTTTAGTTTTAAAGCGTTTTTAATAATGAAAAAGATTATGTATAGTTTTAATGTATAGAATAACAAACATTATAATTACTCAATGAAAAAATTATTTTATTATTTATTTTAAAAGCAATCTATTATATTAATTCTTTTTGATAATATTTTGTATCCAGTTAATGTAATATGAAACTTTTGCAAAAACACCCGGAAAATTGGCTAAATTTTAATAAATAATTGAATTGAAAGTAATTGAGTAATAAATAACAAATTCGACTAACATGCACATCCTGACCCATATGAAACGATGCCATGTAAAACAGCTCGGCCTACGACATTGTTACAGTTTAATTTGAAATTAGAACATTTAAAAATAACAATGTTTACCATCAATATATTCAAGTGCTGGTCCACCCGAATCACCCTATCATTTGTCGAAAGATTAAAAAAATACATTTTAGACAAAATTCCTAAAATCATACATAACAAGCATCTTTGTCCTTGCTAAGAGTACAGATTTGCGAAATGTATATTTTTAAGCGATGCGATCGGTAATCTTGAGCACATTTTTCAATAGGGAATACATCCAATTTCACCATGCGCAATTCTTTCATCCATGTGCCGTATTTGTGAGTCTTACCCCACCCGACGACAACCAAATCATTGCTTTTCGGTTCGGCCAACGGCTCCGGTAGGCATATCGGGCGCACGAGTTGACTCATTTTAATCGGTTTAGTCGTCTTCATTAACGCAATGTCGGAATTTTTATTACCATGCGCATTATATCTATTATGCATAAATATCTTCTCGATGTCATAACTAGTGCCCTCATATCTGATGTTAGTGCCGGTTCTAATGGTGTAGTATTTCGGATTGCGTTCGTTTCTATTAATTTAAACAGTTCAGTTATTTTATAGCAATAGATTAATTATACAAATACTATGCGCAAATTAATAAAATGTATGTAGGTAATAAAACTAACAGGAATAAATGCGCTGCAGTGAGAAGCCAGCGGTCATTGATGATATTGGCCGCGCCGTTGAACCAATCGTCGCGCCAGACCGGCACTACCCACGGGTGCGAACCATTCGCCGCTACATCCCCGCCGACTATAAACTTTTGCGATCCCAGTCCGCAATTCGGTTCCGATATATTAACCCTGGTCATTTTAATCGAAGTATCACCCAGACGAAAATCTAGCCTGCGCATTTTTACGCCCACCTCTTGCTCTTGAATATAGTTCTCATAAATCGATTTTCGATTGGTTTTAAGCCACGGCTTCGCCGACTGACTCTCGAACTCATTTGAATCGGTATTTTGTTTCGAAACTTCAGTTTTTAAATCTTTATCCATAAAATTAACAAGTTTTACATCTTTGTCAGAATATCCTGTATTTAAATTTTGTTGATTTTCTGAATAATTATCAGACGAATCTCGGTTTGAATAATCGGTGTAATAATTAGAAGTATTTCTCATTCGAGTAAAGACACGGTTTTTAAATTCCAATTCATTTGTTTGTATTAATAACTTTTGAAAATGAAATGTACCTAATGTTCAATACAAAATAATGTTGGCATAAAATTATTATTAATATATTTGTAAAATAAACTTACATAGATAAATGAATAGACTTATTAATACAAAAATAGTGTTGGGATAAATTTTAAACAACATTGCTCAATATGATTATAACGTTTATAATGGATTGTATATTTTAATATGAGTATGTTGTTTTAAATACAAACCCATATGTGAGACAGTTATGTAATATTAAAGAATATATACTGTAACTTTAAGTTTAAATTCGTTATCAGATATTATGTATTTACAAATATAATGTAAAATTTATATTATAAATAACTTATTACAAACTGATTATATTTTCTATCGTTTGGCAATCAATTTATTCATTCGAAAATTATAAGTTCAGTACAATTTATAGCAAATATAAAGTAAATTTTATGATAAAATATGATTGAATCCATAATACAGTACTAAATAATAGAAAAGCACAGATCGGGTAAAATCATTGCATATTATTTTGACATCAATTTCGGATTAACACAAATATAAGGATAAAAATCGCGAAAATGTTTTCTTTTAAAGTTTTACTAAAAAATTTGACACAAATTTTAATATATGTCCTATAGACAGAACAGAATAAAACACACAGTATATATTTATATAAAAGAAACTTGTAATAAATCTATTGCAATTGTAAATTGTAAAAAATTAACCATGATTAAATATGGAATTGAAAAGATTTGCACAAATATTTGAGATTCTAAAGAAAAAAATTAACTCAAATATAGAACTAATAAAAAACGAATATTTGAATTAACATGATATATTATTAAGGAAATAGAAAAAAATGCTAAAAAAATTTAGATTCAGTTTCGAAAACTTTGAACACAATTATTAAGTAATAATTTGAACACAATTTAAGTTTTTAGAGTATATAAAGAGATTAAAAAAGAGGAAAACATTAGATTGTAATTAGAAATCAGATATTGAGTAAACAGATCATTGGGTGCGCGGGTCCTCCACTGGTCAACCCGTGCCCGCAATCCTTATGCCGGACCTAATCGGTGGCGCCTTTGAGTGTCTCCTTATCGAACTGATACTCTCCGAGACCAGAGCCGACGCGCTTCAGGTTCGTCACGTAATCGGCGAACTGTTTGATCGACTCGACCTGTTCGCCCAGGAAGTGGTTCTCCAAGAAGTCGCACATCTGTTCCCAACAAACAAACAATACAATCGAACATTAGAAACAAACTCTCAAATGCCAACTCAAGGCCGAGAGCGCACTCGACTGTCAGTCGACAGCCACTACGGCTCTGGCGATAATCAACGATAAGATATGATATAAATTATACAGAAATAAGTGCTTAAAATAGATAATGTGTCAAATAAAGGAAAATTAAGCAATGTAGATTTGCCTGGCCAGACGCCGTCGGGCAGTTATTAATCCGAGAGTGGATTGCGAGGCAGAGGAGGCATACCTGCGGATCGCCGCTATTGGAGGCGAGTTTGTGCAGATCGAGGAGCGACTGATTGACGGTCTTCTCGAGATGGAGGGCCGCCTGCATGGCGTCGATACCACTGCCCCAGTCGTCGAGCGACGGCTTATTCACGTTCTGGAGGACAATGCGTCCGCCCCTCATGTTCTGGTACTTCATGAAGGCCTGCGCGTGGCCTCTCTCCTCGTCCGACTGCTTCTGGAAGAACTTGAAGAAGCCGGGCAGCGCCACGTCGTCCCTGTCGAAGTAGTAGGCCATCGACAGGTAGCAGTACGACGCGTACAGCTCCAGATTGATCTGCTTATTGATTCCGGCCTCCACTTCGGCCGCGAAGTTCTGTCGCGGTTGCGATGACGCCATTGTCCGCGAGTTCGGCCAATCCGTTCCTCTCAACGCGGGTCCGATGTATGTGTGTGTCGAGCACTGGTAGGTTCGCCCTCTTGTCTATGGCTTGCAATCGCTATTCTCCACTCGTTTCGTCCAAATCGCTGATCCGGTCCTCACTGTCGATGAACAACACTCTCGATGTCTATTATCGCGAGTAATGGCTATTCGGTTGAGATATCTCTTTGCGATTCAATCGACTCTCAAATCCCACTTCTATTGCAATGTTTTCGTTCAGATCTCTCGATTAGATTCGCATTTATTTTATCGCTTCAGTCGACGCTATTTAACCCTACATTTCATTTACGTTTACCTTCGCTTAAACTCGCAAATATTATTGCCAGTTTTTAACCTTTACTTTAACAGGGCTGTTTTTATCCTGTATTATTCTAACAGTTTAGTTCGTGTATTATACTGATTTAAATATTAACGCAATTAAGCAAGTTCAAGTGTATCCATTAAAATGTATGCAGTGGAAAATTCTTGTTTTGCTTCGTATTGACGTTTATTTGTTTTATTCGTAGTTTTGGTACCTTTTTGTATACAAAGTATATGAAGAAATCAATAAATTATTATTTGATATAAAAAGTATATTCTTTGTTCTTATATAGAAGTCCAATGTAACAAAACTAAGACGGAATATAATACATTCCTAACTTTTGTACCTAGATAACTTCTCCTATCATTTTATTGTAATTCTAGCATGCCTAATTTATTTTAAAACACTGTCATGTATCTTAACAATTAGCTAATTTAATAATAATTAAAAAAATTAAGATAAATATTAATTTAGAGATAAAATTTGTGAAAATAAAAATATTATATAGACTGTACAATGTACAAGTAGGTTATTGCCGTATATAAATTATATGGATAAGTGTTTGATCATGCTGAATTGCGAATATTTCAAACAGGTTTTTACTCAAAGTTATAAATTATAAAGCTGAAATATATGTTGATGCTAAATCATTTTTCAAATAATGTTGACCTTTACATTTTGCTATTTAATTTATCTCGCATGTTTGACATTCAAAAATGTTCACTGTCAATTTTACTCAATTAATCTGGTGTTTATATATCTGGAATTTTAGTTTTTGACCAAAATTAGAGTTAACTTAAAACTCAAACGAATAGTATCAAGTATTGTTTTCAAAATATAATATTAAAACTAAGCTTTGAATGAGAATATGAAATTTTATTAACAAATTGTACCTGTCTAGATTCTAGATTCTAGAATCAATAGTAATGAGTATTAAAAGTAGTTTTACACATAAAAAGTAAAAATTGAACAAAATATCAATCTGTTCTCAAATATCTCGGTTGGGATTAAAGCAAGAATCATTGAAAACTGATTTCTTTGTTTACAATATCTGTTTTTAATTGCCATGCATAATAGTTTAATAAACATATTAATATTAAGTGTATTAATGTAAATATAGCAATCTACAATTTAGTCTTTTTCTTTGCCAATACAACTAATGTCAAATTAATACTAATAATTATATTAAACGTTAAAAACATAACAAAATTATTTAATCATGATTCATGGGAAATAATATACAGTGAACTCTACTCTTGATCGGCTAACGTCGTAGTGGTTATCTGTTCAGTGGAGGTCTCATCTACTGGCGCCGCACCGGACGTACCCGTTCCGGACGCTTCACAAACCGAAATCTTTGTGGTCTCGCAGTTAAGAAAACTGTTGACAGACTTGCAGTCAATCTTCTGGTCTTTCGAATCGGTTTTCATCCGAACGGTACAGACCTTCCGGTCGCCGAACAGAAACATCGTGTGTTCGCCCGACCGCTTCGTCAGCGTCAGTCCCGAATCAATCACTTTGGGCACTGACTTTCGGTGGACACCGAACTTCTTCAGCTCAGCGCTCAGGTTCGAGACAACGGGAACGTCGTATTTGGTGTCGTACTCGAAGTCGAAGGCGACGACCGCGCCGTCGGGAAACACGAATTTGCTCTTCGAGTCGATCGGATCGAAATACGCGAAACTCATGCGAGTCTTCATGAGCTTATTGGCCGCTTTGGTCGAGATGGCCATCTGGCTCTGGGCGTCGGTGTGGGGCACGTACTGAATGGAGCCCCAGTGCACGCGCGACCGATTCGTGTTCCGGAATGTATAGAAATTCTTGTTCGCGAACAGGAGTGTCGTTCCGAGAAACTCGACGATCGACGAGTGGTCGTCGATAGTGATGGCCGCGTCCACCGGTCCCTTCACGCCGGCGAAGACGCTCGAGACAGGACAGGGACCGGTCAGTCGCTTCTTCATCGGCTCGAATCGCCACACCTTCTCGCCGGTGAAGAGCACTATAACCCCGTTCTCGAGTCGAGTGATCGCATCGATTGTGTTTAGCGATTGACATAATTTGTTGCCATTTATTCGGTTTATAGTTATGTTTAAAACTATTATTGTTATTAATTTTAAATTTAGTATTTTATTGGCAATTAGTTGCATTCTTAAATAAGTAGTTTTTATAGCCAAATTTTAGTATGCATGAATTTTGAAATATTTATTTCTTAAATATAAATATTTAATTTAATTCATTTGATTAAAATGCAAATATGTTTTATTCTGTGTTTGTTTATTTTGATCAATTAGCTGTTAATTTAAGTTCTGTAGTGTTCATTTTTATCTCACTATAGATTGAAATTCGTTATAGTTTATTTATTCTTTTGCTTTTATCAAGGTTAAAATGTATAATTTTAAATTATAACATATATTTTTTTTAGTAAATTTTTACCTATTTTAAAAAGTAAATACTGTATCTAAGTTCTTCAAACTAGCATGGAATCAATTTATAATTTTAAATACAATAATTATTTAAAGCAGTAAAACGGAAAACAATTAATCGCTTATTAATAATAAGACTTTTTCTATAAATCCCGGAAAACGTGAAACCGAATCAGTTTGACGACTCGTATTCACAAAACTCTTTATTGTGATTACAAAACAGACTATATTTTTATGAAAACAAATAAAAGTTTTTCCGAAATATTAGATGAATTTTTCGCTAAATAACTACAATAAAATATTTCACACAGTAATTTTTACAAATAATAATCTATTAATATGCATGATTAAGCATGATAAATCAAATTTGCTCCTGTTAACTGATATGTATTTAAATTAATTACTAAAAATAAGCAAATTTTATTAAATAGTTACTGTTTATTTCTATTAATAATTTCTTTTATTATTTTTGCATAATAAATTAATTCTGTTTAGCTTAATTTGTTATTTTATTATTTAAAAAACAAATATCTAAAACAAAAAGTAAAACATTTAATGTACTAAGTAATTAAAAATATTTCAAAGTAATTAGTCAAGTTTGGGTCTATCATAAATGCTACCTTGTTACATTTAGTTTTATTTAATTCCAGTATAAGGGAGGGAGAGAGAAAGAGGGAGAGGGAGGGAGGGAAGGAGAGGGAGAGAGAGAGGAGAGAGGAGAGAGAGAGAGAGAG
>JAQIXC010000930.1:0-18437 GCA_034697605.1 Metabelba pulverosa | reverse complement strand
TACATTTAATACCGTTTCTCTTAGTTTCATAGAACACATAATCATTGTTTGAAAATTTGTTTTTAAACATAAATATTGGAAGATTACAATTAATTTTAAAAATTAGCATTACTAAAAGTAAGGCAATAGAATCTACAACCATCAAATAAATATTAAAAACTACATTACCGGTATTTGCTTATTTATATTAAACAAAGCTAACTTTATAAAATTTAAAATATCTATTAACTACGAACATCAAAATTCAACTTGTTGCTTACAATGTCTATTTGCAAATACAATTTTTAAAAATAACTTCATGAGATCAATATTTACATAAATACTGGAATAATTACATAATTAATTATATGTATATATTATGTTATTTATAATATAAATTATATAATTAAAAGATAATATATTAAAGTTTTATAAATATGATATATTTGGTAGTTTTTACTGAATTATAATACGAATTAGCATTCTATTATTTTATGCACACCTATTGCACATTGTTATCAATAATATAATAATGTATTATTTTATAATATAATTCTGCAATATTATTTTATATTGCAAATAAAGATTAAAAGTATGAGAAATATAACATGTTTAGTGTTTATCATCAAACCACTATATTTAAATTATATAATTTCATAAATATAAAATATAGCATATACAAATTATAGGCATTGAAGTACAATATTTTGTTAATATAAGCTAGATCTATTTGAATAAAAATGCAATGTTTGCCAATACTAATATTACTATTCTGTGGTTATTTCGCTCAATATCATGCTAAATTAAATGACAATAGTTACATATTTGGTGGTGTTAATGCCACGTCGACACAAGCACCTTGGCAAGTTTTCTTCCTGACCGACGGCAAGTACGGCGACGACGGCGGGTGCGGCGGTTCGCTCGTCGGTCCCAAACACGTGTTGACTGCTGCGCATTGCTTGCATGAGTCGGTACTTTTTTTAACTAATTATTTTAGAATGTTACTTTTGTTAGGTAAATTAATGCTTAATATAACAAAACAATTACATGCTAAATTTAATTATAATTAAGTTGTTATTACACTGATATGCGAAATACATTCTTAACTAAATATTGTTCTATAATAAACTTGTTAATTTATAAATTATTTATTAAAAGATTTATTTTAACAAAATCAGAATTTGTAATGTAGGATTTTTAAAATAATAAAATATTAAGTTAATATTGTAAATTATATTTTAAAATTATTTAAAATTAATTTAGCGTGCACCAATCGAAAATCCTAATAAGATACGGTGGCACAGAGCGCCATAAACTGCAGTATGCGAGCAAAGTGAGCAAGGTGATATTGCACCCGAAGTGGAATCCGGGCATAATTGACGCCGACTATTGCGTACTCGTGTTGAGCGACGAAGTGGTGCTGTCGTCCGAAGCGGTAAAACTGATTGAAATCGCCGACAAAACGCCGGACGCGGGCGCGGCTGCTGTGGCGACCGGATGGGGGCTAACCAGCGAAGATCCGCCCATCACTATACCCGAACATTTGCAACTTGGCATTCAGACCGTTATCGATAATGCGCAATGCAAAAAGGAGTGGGCTGGAATTGCTCATGTTACCGAGTATATGCTTTGTACTAATAGCACAATCGATTCGCCGTGTGTGGTAAGAATTGCCTTGTTAATTAAAGCATATATTTTTTAGTAAAAACTATTTTGCACATAATTAATTGTTTGATTGAGCAGGGAGATTCGGGCGGACCACTAGTGGTGAACAATACGCTGGTCGGCCTGACATCGTGGGGTGTCGGTGCCTGTTCGCAGGAGAGTTTTAAATACCCGAGTGTTTTCGCCAACACCGCCGTGGTCAAGCAGTGGGTGCTCGAGCAAATTCGAAATAATTAAGCTTGTTTCTATTAATTACATAATAGTCTAAATTGTTTTCATAATCAATGTTTTAATAAATTATACTTTGAAATAGTTATTTGTTTAAACACTTTTTTAAATGTAACTTGTTCAATTTTTGACTGAATAGATTTTAATAGCCGTACAATACTGTAGTGTTGTAAGTAGTGAAAACTGTGAAATATTCAAGTGATTTATCACAACAACAAGACATTTATTGCAGTGTTACAAAACAATTCTTTCGCAATAAAATATACTATATATCAATTATTTTTACATAATTAATCGAATTCTTGGATGTCAATTTTTCAGCAATATCATTTTAAGTTATAAATTACTGTATATATATTTTTTGTTATCTACTGTATATTGGCAACACATTTATTAACCAATTTTGCAATTTTACAACATTTTATTTCATTACTATTTCTTATGCTATAATAAAAACTAGCAACTATATATTTAAAAAAATTAAATATTTATGAAATATATATAATTTTTGAAAATTTAATTAAAGTTATGCATTATTTTAGATACTAAAATTAATAGTTGTTTAATTTAATGCTATAAAAATATTGTTTCATAACTTGCTTAGTTTGTAATATTCAAATAATATTGAGAATACTTAAAATATACTGTATATCTTATATAATGTGACGAGGTTAATTTTTAGTAGCTTTTGGTAATATAATTCAGTTGTACTGTATTTGTTGTAGGAAATATACAGTATTTTATTTTTGCAGCTATTACTTTTGCTAAAGACATGTTAAATAACTTTATTAAATATGATAAAAACAATTTTGTATAGCAAATCATTATATTATACAGTATATTTATTTGCAAATAACAGTGGAATTTTTGTTTATAATTCCTATTCTTGAACGTCAACCAAAACAAAAACAAAACTGTTAATTCATCTGTGTAAGAACTTAAACAAATCTTGTTATACCAATTACAAGCGAAAACATTTATCTGAATAAAATTTTACAAAGTTTCTTAAAGAAATAATTAGGAAAAATATCCTGTTTTATTAAATTTAAACTGTTAGATATGTGGCTCAAAACTTTCAAACAAAATTCAACATGGGACAAAACAGTTTACACGTTTTCGATATTTTTTGGCTTTCTTGGATTAGTAAAACATATTTCAACGTGTTGTACGACTGTTTACGTAATTTTCAAATCGTGTTTTCACCAGGGTATTGTTCAAACGATATTCGGCGCAATAATGACCGATCTCAAATATATAATTGGAGCGAAATTGGAGCTTGTTACATTGAGCCGAACAGTTCAGACAATTGGCAACGTGTGTGGAAGTCTTGGTAAACATAAAATATACGATAATCTTGTTAAAAATCTTAAATCGATAAAACAATACAAATAATTTTGCTTTATCTAAATTATAGTAACATTATAAATTATTTTAAAAATTAACTAGATTAAATAAAAATTTTTTAATTTCCAATAAGGAAAAGATTTTTAAAAATCAGATTACTCATTTTTAAGCAACTAAAACAATTAAATTTATGCTGTATAAATGTATTAAAATAATAATATAATTGAAACTATGAGAAATAGCCAATATCTTTATGCAGTATACTGTAGCAGGATCAAACCATCTATTCATATTTTATTAACATGCTAAAATTTTGTTCTATTTAATATTTTAAATACAGTTAAACAATATAAAAATATAATATTAAAATATATAAATGACAAACTAACTACCATTACTGTACACTGATACTTTATCACTGCTTTAAAAGTAAACTTGCCTAAATACTGTAATTAATTTTTACTAATAAATAATTTAATTTAGCATGTAAAATAATTTATCCCAAATCAAGTAATAATTTAGTCTGTGAACTCTAACGAACTGTTTAATTGGTGTGATTTGAAGTGGCGCTGTTATACACCTACTTGAACCGGCAACTAGTGTCGGCCACATTCTACGTCGGTCTGGCCGTCTCAGTGGCGCTCATACCGCTGTCGGCGCACATTTGGGACCTCTATTTGTGCGCCTTCTTCATGGGTTTCGGTCTAATCATATTCAACTGCGCGGGTTCGGTCTGGATCATCGAGCTCTGGCGCGGCTCTAATTTGCCCATGATACAAATTTCCGAAGTGTTCTACGGCGTCGGCCAAGTCGTCACATCGGCATCGCTGCAGAAATTTGTGCGTGGTGAACCCGACAAAGTTGATGCTGAATTAATAGGAAATAGTACATATTATGCTAAAATCGGCATTGATGAAAGACGTGCGCTCTTAATTGCACCGAACTTTGCAATTGGCTTTACACTGCTCAGTAGTAAGTTTAAATTAATAAATTTTACAAGATTAAAAAAATTATTAAGTCTATAATAAAGTATTTTCATAAAAAAATAAAGCATGTATAAATTATTATTTTAAAAATATATTAATTTATTTATTATTAACTAGTTCCAATCTGCTTATTTGTGATGTACTTTATTAAACCATACTATTTAAAGACAAGTAAGGATGCCACAAATAACCAAGTAAAAGAGAACATGGTAAAACTATTTGACCGAGATGATACGCCAAAACGTACGGTGCGATTGATATTTACTCTTTGGTACGCGTTTGAGTCAACTATGGAAGATGTAATTTATAGTTTTTGTAACATGTACTTTCAATATTCATCCATGCATTTAACCGCGGAACAATCAACCATGATATCGAGTGTTGCGCAAGCTTGTTTTACGCTTGGTCTCGCGCTTAACGTGTATTACCAATATAAATTTCGAACCGATTTAATTCTTGCCATTCATTACGTAATAATTGTAGCAGGGTTAATTTTATTAATTATGTCTAATCAAATTATAGCTTTAGCATGGTTATCTAATATATTTATATACGTGGGTATTTCGGCCAGTGGTGCCGGCGTTTGGGCATTCACCGACCAGAATTTTACCCTGACCAACCAGATTGGTGCATGCTATGCTATATCAAAAGCGGTTGGCTCGTTAATCTCACCGTTTGTACTTGGCAAATATATGGAAAATGATCCAGCAGTTTTTCATTATGTATTTATATTTTGCTTATCGGTTACACTGGTCATGTTTGTAACAATTAACATTTTAATTAAAATGTATTCAAATGTAATAACAAAAGAGGGTAAAATTGTAACAAGATTGTAATTTTTAAACTCAATATTATATACTTAAAATGACAATTAATCTTGGTTAATTATACTGACAAACATTTATTGTGATATAAAATTCAAATAAAAAATAGTAATTGTTTTTACAATATATTTGACCGCATTTGCATTGACTAGATATAGTTTTTTGCACAAAATTATTCTGTGCAAATATAATGTTAGCATGTATAATGCATTTCTAGTTTAATTAAACACATGTATAACTATAGACTGTGTAAATGCCCGAAGCAACAATAAGCAGCAGTGAGCACATGCCGGTGCCCAACCAGCGAACCGACGCACCCGCCTCTGTCCCCATACTCGCCGTTTATCACAATCCAAATTTGCCATGCTGCTTGTGTGGCACTCGCATTCTTGCCGTGAAATATGTTGCTGGCGCCGTTTACCTCGCTCAGTTTATACGCAAAACACGCTGATACTGCAGCAATTAATAACATGTATAAATATTGCATTGTATTTACAATTAGTGTAAACGATTTTAATTAAAAAGCTCATTAAAATGAATTATTGCTTATTTTTAGATTTTTAATGCCTTTAAAGTAACTTTTATCACGATCTTTACAACCATGTGTTAACATTCACATAAGTTATGGTAAAATTTTAAAGTATTTAATAAAGAATTGCTTCAAGTTATTATTATAATATTAAAATTGCAAAGTTCTAATTATAAAATAAAATTATAAAATAACACAATGTTTTAAATTAATATTTTTATTATTATATTGTATAATATTAAAAACTTGATGCATAATATTAAAATTTATTGTAAAATAAACTATATTTACAACAATATATTTTTTAAAGTAATAATATTGTATATAATGAATATACAGTAAATAATATTTTAAAATTGTTAAGTAATTAAAGATTTATTTTAATACAATTTATATAAATATTTTAAAGTATAACATAAGTGATATTTTGTTAAAAATTATTCTACCATGCTAAATTAACAACAAAAATATTCATGTTACAAGTTTAATTTAGATAATGAATAATAATAATTACTTATTTCACAGTATCTATAATGTAATTAAATAAATAATTATGTTATTGACAATGAATTAAAATAGCATTAATAATTAATATAATATCATAAAAATAGTAATACTAGTGTTTACTGCTCAATTATTATTTTATCATAAGCTATTTATTTCAAATTGCAATATTTATTTGCATTGTTATAAACAATGAAGAATCAAGAATTGGATAAAAAGTTACCTGCCAATTTAATTATTACAACTGCTGTAACAAAACTACATTCAATTGGACTAAACATATTTATTTCATCATGTCAAACAAAACGCAGCCGGCTTTACAATCCTTATTTTATCACAACTATATTGTTTATATTTTTTTGCAAAAATATTCATTTCACTATTTATACCAAATGATGACAAATTCCTACATATTATTCTTGGCAATGCAACAAACCTATTAAGTCTTTCGTATCACACAAATATCATGTTTATTTTGTCCTTTGTGCATGTAGTTTTTATACAATTAATTTTTCAATATAATTATGCTGCTCAAACTAAGCCCACATTTTTGCAACTATTTTATATGCTTGGTGGAATTACGAAAATCAATAGTATTAATATTTACGACAGCGAAGAATTGCTAAAATTAGTTAAACGAGCAAGGTTATTATTTATCATTACAAATAAGATTGTAATATCTGGTGGATTGATGACTGCTATATATTTTCTGCTGCCATATTTGCTCAAACAAACATGGCAAAATGTTTTGCTTTTTGGATTAGCACACGCAATTATCGGTTATTTAACAGGCTTATTTGGGTTTGGCTTTATATTCTGGTGTCTTGTTTATTTTTATTTAAATGCTATTTATTTAAAAAATAAAATTAATAAATAACAAAATAAGCAAGCAAATAAAATCCAAACAGAGATTTAATGCAGTATATATTTTAAAAATAATACGCGAATTAGGCATGTTATACAAAGACATCGACAGTTGTAATAAAAGCTACTGGTCAAAATATTTATGCAGCATTTGGCTAATTACAGGCACCATTTGTACATTGCTACTTTATGTTTTGTTATTTAGTGATCTAAACATTATAAATCGCATCATGTTTGTTTATGCTTGCGCAATATATTTCCAGCAATTTATGTTTCACTTATTTCTAGCTTCCTCAATTACTTATGAAGCAAATAAAGCATATAAATTGTTGAATAATTTAAATGCTAGCATGCTTATTCATTCAAATCTATTACGCTTAAATGTTGTTTTATTTAAGTATAAGGTAAAATTTTTTTTACAAGAATATAAATTTAAAAAAATATTTTATTAATTTATAATTTACTGCATAGTTGATGGTATTTATTGAGCGACTTGGTCAGCAACATGTTGGTTTTTGGTGCTGGACACTATTTATTATTACATACTTTCGTTGTTACGAAGTATGCGTTTTTATTTTTAACATACAATATTCTTATTTTTAAAATTAACACTTTTTTTATATTTTTAGATAATATCATATTTGTCCTTGTTATTTTTAAAAATAATTGAAATATCTTATTAATTTTAATTAAATAAATTAATGTAAACTTATTTATAATTAATTAAAATAATTAGTACATTGATGTAGCATTACTCGCGGTATATCAATATGCATTCTATTCTACTCGTGAGATAAATTTTGGCAATATAAAATTTCATGTAATAACTATAATTTAATACTATATTTACTATAATTATAACTGTAATGTAATAAATAATTAATTTATGTAAATTAAAAAATAAATAAAATAACTAAAAATTAATTTTGCTAAGCAGCAATTTTGTTTTATTTAAATATAAATAAATATATATTTTAATTTACAAAGAACAAGTTACTAATGTTACATGCTATATGTATAATTTAGCAAATAATAATAAATAAATTTAATATAAATATTTAATTATCTTAAATATTTATTTATTAAAATAGTGTTTTTAATTAACATTTAATTTACTATTTTAGATAATTTTGTGTTTAACATTGTTATTTTTACACACTATTGAAAATTTTCCACAAACTAAACATATTACATTAGAAGGTATAGTGTAATTAAACACAATGTACATGTACAATTAATTCTAATTTACGCAAATTAGATTAATTATTATTAGTAATTAACATACATGCAGTAGCTAAACATATATATAACATATTTACTTATTTTATAAATGTGTGCAATGTGCAATTTATTTAATTAACAACTATATTTAGATATAATTTGTTCATATTAATATCAAACTGTAAATGAATTATTTAAAACTAGATTTTGCTAAGCAACAAATGTTAATGCAATAACACTAAACAATATCTATTAAATATTTTAAAGAATTTACATAGAATATTTATGCAAATATTAATACTTTCATGCTGATAATTCAAAATGGACAAAATTAATTTAAACAAAAAACTACCTTTACATCTAGTTGTACCATCAGCAGCAACTAAACTGTATCAAGTTGGTTTGCATTTGCGCCTATCTTCAAACAATGTTAAGCGTGGCAAAATATATAATGTAAAATTTATTTCAACAATATTTGCAATATTTTTTGCCAATCATTTTATTTCACTGTTTATACCAAAAGAGCGCAAATTTCTACACATATTGGTCGGCAATTCTACACATTTACTTGGCCTTTCATACCACATGAATATCATGTTTATTTTAGCATTAATGCAAGTTGTTTCAATTCTATTAATATTTTATTACAATTATGCAGTGCAAACTAACCCAACATTTCTGCGCATATTTTACATGCTTGCTGGTCTGACAAAAATTATCGATGTTCAAATATGCAATCAATCCTATTTACTCAAATTAATTAAACAAGCAAAATTTTTATTTGCATTTACAAACTATATTGTTATATCCGGAGCCGTTATGACTGCTATTTATTATATATTTCCATATTTGCTCAAGCTAACCTGGCTAGAAACTTTATCGTTTGGATTGTTTCATGCTACAATTGGCTATCTAACCGGTTTTATTGGGTTTGGGTTTGTATTTTGGTGTACAGTCTATTTTTATCTTAATATATTCTATTTGAAAATAAGAATTAAGCTAGTTAATAAAAATTTAGGTAAACAATTAAGAATAAACCGCCGGTTATATATGTTAAATTTTAGCAAGACAATTTCCGAATTAAACGTGATTTATCGAGAAATCTATAGCTATAATAAAAGCTACTGGTCAAAATATCTGTGTAGTATTTGGTCGATTACCGGCACAATTTGTACCTTGCAGCTTTATGTGTCATTGTTTGAAGATATAAACATAATAAATCGTGTTATGACTGTATATGGCTGTACATTATTTAGCAATCAGTTTTTATTCAACCTATTTCTAGCATCCACAATTTCATATGAAGCAAACAAGTCGTATAAATTATTAAATTGTTTAAATGCTAACATGTCAGTTTATAAAAATTCGAAACGCAAGTTTAATATTTTGGATAAGTTTAAAGTATGCACAATTTTATTATTAATATTAATTATGTAATCATATTTTGTCATGCATATTTTTCTATTAGTTAATGGCATTTATCGAACGTCTGGGTCAACAAAAAGTTGGTTTCTGGTGTTGGATGCTATTTATTATCACATATTTTCGCTGTTATGAAGTTTGTATCATTATTCATTTTAAAATTATTAATAATTATAATAAATTTTAAATAGATTCTATCGTTTTTGGCCATGCTATTTTTAAAGATTATTGAAATATCTCACTAGCATTTGTTAATATGCTTATTTTATTAAATAATTTAATTTAAAAATAGCAATCATGTTTGTTATAAATATTTTATCTTGTATTATTTAGTTGTATATGCAAATTAATATATTAAATTTTTTGCACTTTTGAAATCAATTAAAAAATATTATTATTATGTATAAATTCTTATTTGTTAATGATCTAATTGCAAACACAAAAAGTAATAAATATTAAGTATTAATATTAAACTAAACAAAATTATCAGATAAAAGCTTTATCTTATTGTATAAATGTTAATATTTATATAAACAATGCTATTTTTAAAATTAATCTTTGTTAGAAATAATCACGTGACAATTAATAGAAAAACAAGCATTTTAAATGATTAAGCAAGATTATGACTTTTGAAATAATAGAACATAATTTTGAAACAAATGTATATGGGTAAACATATACCTCTAATACTGCGTTTTATTAAATCATTGCTAAACATATAACCTTGCTACATAGTTATAAAGACGTTTTCATTTATCAAAAATGTGGCTGACAAAGCTGAAGCAAAATACAACATGGCACAAAAGTGTTTACACAATTATATTATTTCTCGGCTCTCTTGGCTTTGTAAATAATATTTTATTTAATAATAATATATAGCAAATATATTTATAATAATATGCATGATAAATTTTGTTTCAACACAATAGGGCATTTCGCAAACCCTATTCGGGCCGATGATGACCGATTTGAAATATATACTTGGCACTTCGCTCGAGATGATCTCTTTGTGCAAAACAATTCAGACAGTGGGCAGTATATGTGGTAGTTTTGGTATGTTTACAATTTTATATACTGTTAATATTGTTATACTGGTTATATGCAATTTAATATTTATTGTGTATTTTAATTAATTTTTTTCACATATTATTTCAAATGCAAGTGATTATTGTGTCTTGAAAAGATTCTTATTATTTGAATTATATTTAGTTATATTTTTAACTTGCTACTACTCATGCATAATATATTAATTAATTTTGTATAATAATAAATTAATACTTATAAAAAATAATTGTTTTTGTTTATTAAACAAAGATATTCTAAAATGCTATTATAAATAAGTTAAAGCAAGCATAAAGTTTAGATTAAATTATAAATATGAATTTTGAGTACCTAAAACTCGAGATTAGCATGCAATCTTTTAATTTATTATACGTCATTTAATGAATTATCAAATTTATATTTATTATAAATCTTCATTTATATTAAAAATTGTAAACAGTTTACTAATTATGAATAATGCCAAATAATATGAACAATAATTATATGTAATTATATAATTAAATATATTATCTAATTATTTATTACATTTAACGAACTAAGTAAATATACTGTATATTAAATTAATTTAAAATAAAACAGTATAATTGTAATTTTTATTACTAAGCAATCTATTATTACTAGTCATTACTTACATTTTCATTACTATAATTTTGTTTGTGTAACTATTTGTAAAATAAACATTTAAAATTAATTTTAGACTTACAATGTCCATAAACTTGATATATTTATATAACTATACTTGGTAATAAAAGTTATTTAATTATAAAATAAATACTAATTTTATTACGTACATTAAAAGAGCGTAAATGGTAAAACATTTTAACTTATCATGCAATTTCTGTCAATCATGCTCAAAACATTAATTCGAATTGTTTGTAACATGCAAATCTTCGTAAACAGTGGCGCTATCGTACGTATTTCTGAACCGGCAATTAGTGACGGGCATTTTCTACGCGGGCCTCTGCATAGCGCTGGCGCTCGTCCCGCACTCGACGCAGCTCTGGGCGCTCTACCTGTGCGCGGTGGTCATCGGCTTCGGCTCGACCGTATTCAACGGCGCCAGCAACGTCTGGATGGTCGAGCTGTGGCGCGGCACGAAACTGCCGATGATGCAGGTGTTCAAGGTGTTCTTCGGCATCGGCCAGGTCATCTCGTCGTCGGCGCTGCAGGCCTACGTGATCGGCAAACCGAGCGCAGCGCAGGCAGCCCTCATGCTCAACGACACGGCCTACGCGCGCCGGGATGTCGTCATACGCCGTACATTGCTTCTGGTGCCCACTTATGGCATTGGATTTGCATTGCTTATTAGTACGAATATTTGAGCATGCTATTTAGTTAGTTTGTTATTTATGTATTATATTATATTTATTAAACATTTGTTTTCTTATTTTATCAAGTTCCTCTCGGCTTCATAATCATGTACTTTGTTAAGCCGTATAAATTAAACACGGAAGCGAACGTGCAGAAAGTATCAAGTATAACTGAAGCAAAGCCAGCGAAGCTATTCGATCGAGATGAGACGCCGCGAAAATTGATCTATCTACTATTTACGCTGTACTACGCATTCGAGCTGACAATGGAGGACGTGATCTACAACTACGGCACCGTTTACTTCCAGTACTCGCCCATGCAGTTGACCGCAGAAAAATCCACCATGATAGTTACGGTCGCCCAGGCACTCTACACCCTAAACATGGCATTCAATATATTTCTCCAGTATAAGTTTCGAATAGACGTGATACTTATAATTCACTACATGATCATAATATCAGGACTAATTTTGGTGATTGTGGCGAATCGAGTGCTGGCGCTGGCCTGGTTGGCAAACCTATTAATGTTCATGGGCATTTCAGCGAGCCGCGCTGGTATCTGGATTTTCACCGAGCAGAATTTCAACGTAACGAATCAGATTGGCACTTGCTACATGTTGTCGAAAGCAATCGGTTCTTTAATCACGCCCTACGTACTTGGCAAATATATGGAGAGCATGCCGGCCGTATTTTACTATGTTATTATTTTCTGCCTCGCTGTTGCCCTCTCCATATTTATTGCGCTTAATATCTTGATAAGAATTTATACCCGTATTGTGGCGAATAAAAACAAAATCTATGTAACAAGACTTTAAGTTTTTTTTATTATGCAGTACAAATTTTAAAACGCGTTAAACTATATTTATATAAAGAATATATAATTTGTGTTTATTATTTTGCTTTATATACTTATTAATTATTTGATATTGTTAACTTATTTATAAATTAAAAAATTATAATATAGTGACAATCTTTTTTAATAATATAATCCGTTATTATTTAAACATTTTACTAATGTAAGTTAGCAAGCTAAATTTAATAATTTGTAATTTAAGGTTTAGTTATAAAATATGCCATATAAAAATAAATTTTAAAAATTGTGCAATGTTATGTGAAATTTGTGAAAAAAATAAAAACAATAAAAACTATTGTATTTTTATATGAAAATAAAAAAATTTTACTTATCATGCTATATGTTGAAATCATGATTTAAGATCAAGGATATACCATGCATATTTTAAGCTATTTTTTCATATCACTCTTTAATTTAAAAGACATATTATATCAAGCGACCCTGTATAAAAAATAGCTTTTCTAAACTGTATAATTTTAGGCTAAATGTGTATAGATTTTACATCAATAGTATAAATACCTGAGTGAAAGTATAGTAAGTCATTAGTACACAAATACTAATTGCTATTATGTGAGTAGACGGAATAATTTTTATTTTGTGCTATACTTCCAATTTGTTTGCAGTTTATTATATTAGTGTATTAATTTTTTTTTGTGATTAAGGATAAGCAGTCGCTTCTGGTGCTGGTATAGCATGGATAATCAAATTGTTATTGACTTTTGCTAAACAGCTCAACATGATAATATTAAATTATAACTATAATTTAAATTTTATTGTTTTCTTATTTAAGTATAACCAAGACAAAATATTTTTATTTTGCAACGAAATAACTAAATATTATTATATTTACCCAAATATAAACTTGTTATTATATAAATAATATAATCAAGCCAATTTGTATATAAATTCTTTAATTCTTTAAATATAACATACAGTATATGACATTTGTTCACCAGTATGATTGTTAGGGAATTATGAAATATGTTCTATCAAGTATATTATGCAACTTACTAAATTGCAGAATTATTGTTAAAACTATTTAACTAAAAATGGTTAAAACTAGTAATTGTGGTTAATGCTAATATCATTGAATTTCTAAACTATTCAATAATTTAATAAAATGAAAATTTTCCCAATCATTATATAACAATTAATCAATTGTAATCACAATTTAAGTGCTAATTTAATATAGATAATTATGCAATCTTATATAAAAGAATTTTACGACTAAATTAGTAATTATAATTTAGTCATTATTATATACAGTAATATGCGTAATGTTCTAGCTGTTTTTTTCTGTTGAATAAAATTTTATTTAAAATAAGCTTGTGAAAAAAATAAATTCAAATATGCTGAACAAAATTGACTCAAATAAAGCGAATAAATATACTGTACATTTGTATTTAGTTTATGTGTTTAGTGTTAAATTCAATTTGAAATTAAATTTTAAAAATGATTGTATTTTATGCAATCAAATAATTGACACTTTTTTGGTAATTTAATATTCAGTTATGTCTTACCAATGGATGAGTGCCGTCGACCGCTAAGATGTCTACTCTTTTTTGTTTTGTATTTAATTTACATTTGAATTTAAATACAATTTGTTAATTGTGTATGAAATTTAATTAAACGCAAAAAATAATTGAGCTAGATTAAAGGTGATCAGAGTTTTACGTATTGGTCCCGCTGGCTGTTATCGAAAACTGCTAATATTGCTAAAACATCAATGTAAAACCTAATTGTTTATACCGGCATATTTTTAAAATTGCCGCATTTATATCAAGAATTTTTTACAGTATATCGGTGTACAGTATATTTAATTACTTATTGATAATATAATATATATAAATTTTAACCAATTCTAATATTTCATTTTTATTTCATAAATTATATAGATTAAATTAATTTATAATTCTATAATAAATTAGATTAGATTGAAAATTTATGATTGTGCCTTACAGTATGTTACACATTATATTTACAAAACATTGATTTCATTCCCATGTAATAATTTAAAAACATTAAATAAATTATTTAATATATTTTAATAAAGAAATATGCAGTTAATTTCAAAAAATAAAACATTACAAAGCATAAAATTATATTCATTATAAAATATACTAAAAATACAGCTGAGATAATTACGCAAGTATGTTTTAGTCTTTACTGTACATCGAAAGAGTATGATTAGTTTTTAAAGTCATTGCTAAGAAAATCAAGGCTAGAGTTAAACACTAAAGAAGAAAAAGGTTGAAATCAAGGGAAAAGTGAGAGAAAGTAACAAAAAAAGTACATTTCATCTGAATATATAATAATTGGAAAAATGCTTAGAATACGAGCCGAAGTTTTTGACAAGTCGTTCAGTTCAAGTCATTTGCAAAAATTACCCATTAGCAGATTTAAATATTTCGATATAAATTATCAAGTCAAAGCTAAATTCTAGCCCGTATAAAAATGCAGTTCAAAAATCTCGACCAACTGCTCATTTGGGACAAAAACGTTTACACTGTCTTATTATCTATGGGCGGCATAGGCTATGTAAGTAATATCTTGCTAATTATACACACACATACACAAATTGCGTATAAAATATTAAGTGCATTGTTTCATTTTAGGGAATTTCACAAACACTGTTCGGTCCAATGATGGTTGACTTAAAATATATACTTGACACTTCGATGGACCTTATATCGCTGTGCCGAGCTGTACAGACGGTGGGCATTTTGCTTGGCAGTTTATGTAAATATAATTTTTACCACTTTATAATAATCATTTTAATAAAAATACACAAAGAATAAACTATTATGTTTTATTTTACCCAAACTATAATAATAAGTAATTTCTTTATAGTTTAAAAAGTAAATTAAAAAAAAACAAAAACAAAAAAACTTTTAAAAATTATAAATGTAACATTTACGAGAACAACACAAAATTATAAACAGGAGTTTTAAAATTTATTAAATATTTTGAATACAATTATATCAAACAATTATATATGCACGTTAAAATAAATCGCGCAATTCTAACTTGTACAACTTGTAACTTGTGAAACTTGTCTTTCTATTAATGATTGGACAGTGGGCTTTTTGTACATCTACCTGAACCGGCAGCTGACCACGGCCATCTTGTACATCGGGCTGGCGGTGGCGATAGCGGTCATACCGCTGACGGCGCAGCTCTGGCAGCTGTATGTGTGCGCGTTCTTCGTCGGCATCGGGTCGACGGTCTTCTCGTGCGTCAGCTCCGTCTGGATCATCGAGCTGTGGCGCGGCACCAACGTGCCCATGGTGCAAATATTCAAGCTATTCTTCGGCATCGGCCAGATTCTCTCCTCCATATCGCTCGAGAAGTACCTGATCGGCGAACCAGACGACCTGGATGACCTAGATGAGCATGATAGCGACAATAATGTTACCAAGGCCGTTTTAAACGCATATTTCAGCGTTACAAACAGACGTGATTTGCTCGAGATACCTTCGCTGGCTATTGGCGCTTGCTTGTTGCTGGGTAACTAATACTAATTTCAAAAATATATTGTACAATTAATTAAAACTTTTTTTTCTTATTTTACTATGCAGCAATATTTAAACAATGTAACTTATTGCATAATATAGTTTATTAGATTACTCAGCATATACAAAGTAAAGTTTGCTTTGTATATTTTACTAGTTATTACTTTTACCTAGTTAATATTTATATATAAAATAGTACAAATCGATTAATTATTTTATCCAGTTCCAATGGGCCTAATACCGATGTACTTTATCAAGCCGTATAATTTAGCAAGAAAAGATTCGCAAACTGAGAAAATATTAATCAAGACATTTGACCAGGCGGAATCACCCAGGAAGCTTATACGCCTGCTATTCACGCTGTGGTACACGTTTGAGATGGTGATGGAGGACGTGCTCTTCAACTACCTTGTTATTTATTTCCAATACTCGTCAGTCAAACTCAATTCGAACGATTCTACCCAGATCCTATTCGTCTCGCAAATCGCGTTCACAATTGGTCTTGGGCTAAACATATTCTTTCAAGCTAAATTCCCGATTAATCTGGTTATGGCGCTGCACTATCTCATTGTCATTATTGGCTTGATCATGATACTATTCTGCCAGTACTCGATGGTTCTCGTCTGGCTCAGTAGTATCTTGCTATTTCTGGGCATCTCGTCGATGCGCGCCGGCCTCTGGTCGCTGGCCGATCTACAATTTACCATGACCGATATAGTTAGCACGTTATTTATGATTGGGCGCGGAGTCGTCAACCTATTTACCCCGTACATTTTGGGCGCGTTCATCGAGGATTATCCTGCTATATTTATAATTATAATCGCAATCTATTTATTTATTTCATTAACAATGTTTGGAATAATTTATGTATTAATTAAAAAGTATACATGCTTATCTCTCGAAAGAGCTATTAATATAACAAAACTATAGCTTCAACAACTATCTCGATTCATTTAAGTTGTTCTCGATATTTGTGATATATCTGTTATTTATAACCAACCCTCTCAAAGAATATTAAAATTAGCATGTAAACTAATTAGTAATCAAAATCAAATAAATTAAACTTATTTACAATTTTTTTCCTAAAAGGTATTCTAAATATCTGTTTACAATTTAAGCTTTTTATCAAAGATATAAGTTTTTACAAACTACAGTATAATACCCCTTATGTAACATACAGTTAGTTATTTACATTTTAACTTTACTTTGTTAAAATAATAAAGATAAATGAATATATGAAAAATCATGCTCAATTTGACTTTAAACAAAAATTGATTTTAAACTACAACTCATTAATTGTAGAATTATTATGTACCTAAATCTTTGCATTATGTAAAAATTTATTTATTATTTAAACCTTATTTAAATATTAAAATATTATAATATATAAACTTTAGTCCAGTGCCCCAAGGGCCAATCTTTGAGACTCATGTTTATAATGTATACATTTACAGTATGCTGTGCATTTATCTATACATTTTAATAAAATTCTTTTTAAAAATTCCAATTAAATTTTAATAAATTTGAAAAATAATTTAAGTAATTTTTAACAAACTTTCCACATTATTAACGGAGAGAGTATCGCCATCTCGTGTTAAATGCGAGACTATGCTATGACTAATGACTCGTAATTAGAATTAGGATTTTTATTATCCAAAAGTCAAGTCGCGAGTAGTCAAAAACACAAAGTTAGATCGTCAGTCAGTAACAAGATTAATTTTATCTGGCCGAGCAGTGCGCCGAGGGTAGGGATGGCAGGATTAGATGCGGATTTAGCTCGATGGACAGGAATAGAGTGGATAACAATTTTGCATTGTATTTTCAAAGGAGCGTAACTCAATTAAGCACTATGCAACAAATAATTTATTTTTTAAAAACAAATTGATAAAGTTTATTTCTTTTCAAAGTCAGCCGGGCTCAACTGTGTGTGTGTGTAAACATGCTATTGTAGGTGTAGTTGCATAAAACCCGGAAAGAAGGTCGTCGAATGGAAAATGGTACATGTTTAAATAAATAAATATTGAAAAGTGACGTGCTATTTACCAATGAGATGATAAATAAGGAATGGCTTTTGCAGTTTGTACTGACGCATCGACAAGACGTCGCTGATGGCGGCGCCGGCACTGCCGGTGCC
>JAQIXC010000929.1:0-18443 GCA_034697605.1 Metabelba pulverosa | reverse complement strand
CTGCTACTTTCTATGTGTCTGGCTGGTACACCTACTACCTCTATTCGGGCAAGTGAGCATTCGGGCAAGTGAGCATTCGGGCAAGTGGGATTCGGGCAAGTGAACGATTCCCAATAAAACGAACGAAATTTAAGACAAGAATGACAAAAAAAGTATCGAGAGAACTAAAGATACAAGAGCCCGCTATTCGAAAACTGAGAATTCAGTATCTTAAGAAAAAGCGGGAGTTGGAGAAAGATTTCGATTTCATCTATTTGGACGAGTCTTACATTCATCGTAATTATATGAGAGCAAAGATATTGATGCCTTTGAATAATTCAAAAAAATTACGATTAAGACTGAAAATGGGTATAAAAATGGGAGTAGTAACGCACTCCTGTAATTTTATTATAATTTTTTTATAACCTGCAGCAAAAGGACAGCGGTATAGTGTTCTGTACGCCGGCGGAATGAATGGATTTGTGAAAGGATCGCTACTTCTCAAAATGAATAGTGAGCTCAACAGTGAGATCTTTGAAGACTGGCTAAAGAACCAATTGCTGCCGAGGCTTAAGAAACCATCGGTTATTGTTTTCGACAATGCCAAAACGCATTCCAGGATTCTAAACAAGTAAAAAATATTTAAATTATAACTTCTTTAAATGGGAGTAGTAACGCACTCCTGTAATTTTACAGACGGCCAAACTCTAATTCACGAATTGGCGAACTGAGAAAATGGCTCACAGAGAGAGGGATTGGGTTTGAACCGAAACTGAAGAAAAAGGAATTATATCAAATAATTCTTTCGCAAGAATGGAAGAGATCATATGCGGTCGATGAAATGATTCATTTATTTGGTCACATTCCCTTACGAACTCCTCCTTATTGCTGTGAAGTATAAAATTATATTTTATTTATATTATATAATTAAAAAGTAAGCCAATTGTTGTATTTAATATTCGCACTTGCTACTACTAGAGTTACATTTTATAACAATTAATTTATTAAACTCTGTTTTTACATTCCTACAAGTTTGATTTTAACAATACTCATGTTTAAAATAAAATAAGTGATAGCAAGCGCGAATATTAAATTCTACGATTTGCTATTTTATATATATAATATATATTTTAACTCCGGATTTTTATTTAATATATTTAGTTAAATCCAATTGAGAACATTTGGGGTGAATGGAAGAGAAGAATTGGAATACAAAATCTGAATTTGTCGACAAAACAGTTTTTAATTTTAATTAAACGTGTATTTAAACGAATTAATAGTGAATACTGGAGAAAATGTATTAGAAAATTAGTTAAAATTGAACATAACTTTGCAATTAATGATCAATCAGCTTCTAATAACAATTAAATTAATTTTGGGAGTAGTAGCGCACTCCTGTAACTTATAAGGGGATAAATAAAGTTTACGTTATTTATTTTCAAATATTGACTTAATATTCAAAGATTTTTGAAAATATAGTGTTTGAAACCAACTTTCAGTGTCAACCCTTCTTGCAGGCACTGTATAATCTTAGCTAAACAGTCAATATAATTTATATGCAAATTTATTAAAACATACTGCTAGTGACATTAAATACGATCCAGTTTAATTTTGAAATTATTGTTAAGAGTAATTCACAGATTTTCGAAATTTCAATCTTAATATAAATGTTATCATTTTAACAATACGGTTACTGTATAACGCTATATTTTTAAATTTTTATTAATTTTATAATAATTAAAAATTATGCTTTTTAATCAATCACAATTAAAAATTATTAAACATAATAATATTTGCTTTTATTAAAGAACATTTCAAGTGCAATTTAACTTAAAATTAATATGTGTGCAATGCTTATTTTTAAACAAAATAATTATATACAGTATGTAAAAATATGTTAATTGTTAAGTGTTAAGCTTTTTGTTAAACTAAATTACTAAATTACATACATTTAATGAGAAGTCATTATCATGTAGAAATTTTGGCCATGAGTGGGTGGAACCGATGACATTCGCGTTATTAGCATGGCGCTCTAACCAACTAAGCTAGCAAGCCTGATAATGAACTGATTATTTTTGCAATTAAAAGTTTAAAACTTCATAGATTGTTGTTGAAATGTTTTTCTACAAATAATTTATAATGCTTTAAAGTTATTAACATGTGCAAGTACAATTTATTTAAAAATAATATAACATAAATTGTTAAATCAATTTTTAGTAAATGTGGTATAAAAATATGTGTACCATTATTAAATTAATATATAAACTCTAATTTATTTTATAAATTAATCAAAACAGCAATGTTATTAGAAATTATTAATCTAATCATTATTATAATAAGTGTAACTTTACATGGTGAAATATTATGTGAGCAAGATTTCACAAAGAAAGGTATTTAAATGTGAATTATAATCATTAGCAAATTAACAGTGCAGTCAATATACTATAGAATTTTAAAACTATCCACATATCAAGATTATTTATTTAATATTTTACTAAAATAGTAGCAAGCTCATCTGAATGCACAGCAAATATCTACAAACGATGCCATTATTCACAGGACTATACGAAAGAGGACCTCAAGAACGCAATGCTTTGGATTCAAAACAAATATCTCACCGAAAGTCTATACAAACCACTAAAACCAGCATGCACAAAGTTCTTTGTGAGAAAGGAGTGGCGGTGTATACCCGAGGGCGAGCGCCAGGAGTTTATCCGAATATTTCGTATTCTCTACAAAAGAGGAGACATCGAGTACTTGGCTAATGTGCACTCGAACTGGTGGCCGGCCCTACACGACACGGCGGAGTTCAGCGCATTTCACTCAATCATTGGCTTAGAGTTGGAGAAACGGATTAAAACATTTAATCCAAAGCTATATAAACCACTCTGGGTTAGTTTTTAAACATGTGTAATTTTAGTCTATTTTATTTATAAATATATTATGTAATAAATTAATTGCCAAACAGTTCAATGACATAGACTTCGCACAACCGGAGCGATCGCTGCTTTGGGACTATTTCGGCACAACTGGTAACTATTCGACCAGTTATTGCGTACCCGACGGCATGTTTACCAATTTAAGCTTGGTTAAATGCTTACGACGACAGTGGAATAAAGATGGCACAGTTCCAGCATGGTATTCGCCGGAGATATTTGCATCGTTTCGGCAAAACACTTCAAATCATGGTTTAGGCATTCATTTTGTACCCCATCTGGCAATCGGGGGCTGGTATGGCGATCATAGTGTTACTACTGCGCCAAATGAGTATGGTTAAATTTCTACGCAGTTATTACTATAAATTACAAGTAAAAATAATTTAATATATTAATATATTTTATTTTATTATTTGATTATTTTGTTTAGCATAATGTTTTACTTTTGGCATGGTAGAAATGACTACGACTTTTTAAAAGTAGCATTACGCAATAGTGCCTCGTTAACCCCGTTGTATTATAATGAAGATGTGCGTTTTAATCCAGTAACCGGCGCAATTGAGCGTGCTAATCTATATGACAGAGTAACCGGTTTCCCGCAGTACACCGCACTCGAGACCTATCAGTACGGGTTCGGAGATCTGTGTTATATTCCCGAAGAGTTCGTTCCAATCATTACACGAATTATTAAAAACCAAACGTTTCCGATACCGACGGCCGTAAAGCGGTTACAGAAATCACTTCCGAAAGAGTTGTTTCGGAAATACTTTCCGGACTTCGCGGACGGAAATTACGGGCCTTTATATCACAGCCTCCGCGAAGTCGGCGATTGTAACCAAAAATGCAAACCAATGCCAGTCTTTCAGCGCTATTCGGACACTGAGAACGGGCGCCGACAGGAGGTGGAGATCAAACACGGCCTCAGTTTGCGAAACCTAAACGCTATTCGAAAGGGACAGGAGTTTTACATTCAGTTGATTCGCGACTTAAATCAATATAATTATTGCAGTTCTTATATCGCCGACGACTAGCTCTTTGTTTTTGTTTTTATGTTTTGTTATTTAAATAATAAAATTCATAATAAATATTTAATTATTTATAAGTTTAATAAATAATATTTTGTACAGTTTTCACACGTTTTGATTTTGCAATGATGAATTTAAAGTAAAATAGCAGGCAGCAATAATAGAATAAGATTTATATTATTTAAATAATTTTTTAATTTAATTTGTTATCGGCTGTTAAATTATTAAATATTTTTTTAAATAAGATTTTAAAAAACAACTTGTATTAATCAAATGTTCTATCATTGTAACATATTCAAGGTAACTGTGTACATTATCAACACATAATTCAATACAAGGACTTTTTAGTTATCAGTTTTAGTGCACAGATTATGAGATAGAAATTGATTGAATTATTTATACAAATAAACAAGATAGAAGAAAATTCAAGTTACTAATTTTTATTGATTTTAAACATCGTATAAATTTGTAAGTTTATAAGTTTACAATATGTCGAATGAGAACAAAAAACTTGATCTAAAAGATGTGCAAAACATCGAAGACTTCGACTTCGGAAAGATTGAGTTAATTAGAGGCGAAACGCCTGAAGACATACAACAGAAGTGTTTGCAGTTATGCGTCGACTATATGGGCGGCGATTGGAGACAACAATCGGTCGCAACGATTGAAATTCGGCGAATTAGCGGCGGACTCACTAACCAGTTGTACTTTTGTGGAATTACTAACCCATCAAATAATCATGATACTAAAGTAGCAGAAGAAGTAGCGATTCGACTCTATGGCGCGAAGTATTACAACAATTTGGACAATGAGGGCAATGAGAGGCTGACGGATGTCGTCATTGGACTTATGGTCTCTCAGAACGGATTGGGACCTAAAATATACGGTGTGTTCGAAGGCGGACAGATTCAGCACTATTACCCGGTTAGCTTTATATAATAATAGATTTGCTATTAAATATTCATCCTAGTGATTGTAATATTTAACTAGTAAATAATTTGTTTAGCTATTAATTAGTTACATAATTAGCCATTTTTAATTATAATTTGATTAATTATATTGTAATTAAAATTATAATAAAATTAACAAATTATATAGTAAATCTTTAACTAATTCATTATACTACTAACGGTCATTATACTTATTTGCAAACAAATTGATTTTGCTAAATTAAAACATTTAATTATTCGTTAACAGCACCGGCAGTTTGCATTTGCCGAACAGCAAAACCCGGCACTGGTAGCCGAAGTGTTTCAAAAGTTGGCCCGAATTCACGCGTTGGATGTGCCAATCAAGAAGAGTATGGCATGGTACTTTATGGATTTTGATAACAACTACAAACAAACGTATGGCGATGAAGTGCGCAAAAAGGAGCTTGATGAAATATTCGCGGAATTAAAGTGCGATCTATTTGCAAAACACGACATAAAGGCCGAAATGGAATGGACTAAAGGAGTGGCGCTTTGGAGCGGAAGTCCGATAGTCTTCACTCACAACGATTTCCGGAGCAGTAATCTCATGGTTTTGGACGACAATCGCGAAACCGGCGATCAGATCGTTGTTTGCGATTTCGAGTACTCGGCCTATGGCTACCGGGGCATAGATTTTCAGTGGATAGCGATGGAGTGGGGTAAACCCACTCGGGTTGTTAGCTTTGAACGGCTAGACTTCGAGCTGATCCGACCGCTGGTTGAGATATATTGGGCCGAATCGGCGCGTATTCTCGGAAACACATTCACCGATAATGCCGTCAATTCTGTCGATCATATTCTGTCGGAAATCCGAATCTTTGCACTAATTAACCAAATGTTTGGAGTTTTGCTTTGTTTGAAAAACGATAAGACGACTGCTTTTCCATTAAACGCCAAATTATTAGCGGTGAGCATGCTTAATTTTAGTTGTGCACTTTATTTAACATTGTTTTAATTGAAATTATTAATATCCACAATTATAGGATTTTGCAATTAAAGGATTCAAGAACTACTTGCAGTTGAAATCGGAATATTTGGCCGAAAAATTGGTTAAATAGTTGCAATGATTTAATTTGTTTAATATTTGTTTTAAAATTGTAATAAAAATATTATATGGCATAAATGTATTAAAACAATTGCAATTAGTGTCAGACTATATTTAACGCTAGATTTGACTGGTAAATTTGTTTACAAATTTTATACAGTTTTAACTTTGTGTTTTGCACAAGTTTTATGAGTTAGTATGATTGTCAATTCGAATATATTAATACAAATTGTTATATAATAAAACGAAATTTTTAAATGCATAGTTTTATAATGACTATTAAATGCTTAAATTTTTAAATGTTAAAAAATACTTTTTAAAATGATCTAAAATATTGTGGAAATGTGTGTCAAAAGTGTCTTTATAGTTTAGCAAGATAAGTTTGGACTCATCAGCAATGACGAATAAAATGTAACAAATACCATTAATAATATTGTATAGTACTGTATAGTAAATTGTAAGCTAACCTTATGTTCTGCTAATTTTTATATTTTTCTACTTTTAACATAAATAAATTAAAACTCGCAAACGCTAATTGCATTTTCGGCATCAATAGTTATCTTTGTAAATGCTGATTTTAACCATGCACAGTTTAGCAAAAACGGATTAATAATTTATAATATTATGTCGTAATAGCATCTGCAGAAAACATTTGTTTATTCGGTAACAGTAATAAATATAACACAAACTAAAATGATAAAATATAAGTAATTAATATTTTAAAATATAGATTAATTATGTAGTAAACTGTTTTGTATTGAACTAAACATACTAATTATACAATAAATCATTATAATTTATAATGTTATCAAGTTATATTAATTTGTTAATTGTTTTAGGTAATTTTTATATACTTGGAATAATATTCTGTGATGCCAAACTTGATAAGAAAGGTATGAATTGTATACTGATAAATTGATTTCAAGTATACTTTTTTCAAATTAAGTTTACTATTTGTTTACAAAATTGTATATTGATAGAAATGTTGCCTTATTGTTATAAATATAACTATTTACTGATAATTATGCTGGCTTGATTTAAATAATTCGAATTATAAATTATAAACTTTAAAAACTAGAGATTTAAGTATTGTACACTTATACAAAATAACTTCAAATCTCTTAAAACTATACTATTAAATATAGTATATTACGTGTTATCATGTTATAAATAATAAACTATATTTGCATAATTATAAAATGGTAGCAAGCTCATCTGAATGCACAGCAAATATCTACAAACGATGTCATTATTCACAGGACTATACGGAAGAGGATCTGAAGAACGCAATGCTTTGGATTCAAAACAAATATATCACCGAAAGTCTATACAAACCGCTAAAACCAGCATGCACAAAGTTCTTTGTGAGAAAGGAGTGGCGGTGTATACCCGAGGTTGAGCGCCAGGAGTTTATCCGAATATTTCGCATTCTCTACAAAAGAGGAGACATCGAGTACTTGGCTAATGTGCACTCGAACTGGTGGTCATCTATTCATCTCTCGGCAGAGTTTAGTGCATTTCATTCGGCGATTAGTCTTGAATTGGAAAAACGAATTAAACAGATTAATCCGAAATTGTATAAACCACTCTGGGTATATGGAATTAATATAAACATGTAAAATAATTTTAACTTGTACTTTACTAATTAATTGCCAAACAGTTCAATGACATAGACTTCGCACAACCGGAACGATCGCTGCTTTGGAACTATTTCGGCACAACTGGTAACTATTCGACCAGTTATTGCGTACCCGACGGCATGTTCACCGATTTGAGCTTGGTGAAATGCTTACGACGACAGTGGAACAAAGATGCTACAATTCCAGCGTGGTATTCACCAGAAGTATTTGCTGCATCTTGGCAAAATGCATCGAATAACGGTTTAGGCATTCATTTTACACCACATTTGGCAATCGGGGGCTGGTATGGAGATCACAGTGTTACTATTGCGCCCAATGAGTATGCTTAAATTTTATAAACTAATTCTGTTTTGTAAGTATAAATTTTACAAAAACAATTGTTTAATTTTATCATGTTAATTTTCGTCTTTAGCATAATGTTTTTTTTGGCATGACAGAAATGACTATGACTATTTAAGAATAGCATTGCGTAATAGTAATAATTTAACCCCGTTATTATATAATAAAAGTACACGCCGTAATCCAATCACTGGCAAAAAAGAGCGTGCTAATTTGTACGATAGAATAACCGGTTTCCCGCAATACACGGCTCTCGAGACCTATCAGTACGGGTTCGGAGATTTGTGTTATATTCCCGAAGAATTCGTTCCAATCATTACCCGAATTATTTTAAACCAAACCTTTCCGATACCGACGGCTGTAAAGCGGTTACAGAAATCACTTCCGAAAGAGTTGTTTCGGAAATACTTTCCGGACTTCGCTGACGAAAATTACGGGCCTTTGTATCACAGCCTCCGCGAAGTCGGCGATTGTAACCCGAAATGCAAACCAATGCCAGTCTTTCAGCGCTATTCGGACACTGAGAACGGGCGCCGACAGATAGTTGAGGTCAAACACGAGCGCTACGACCAAATGGTAGAAATCCTGGCGGGCCAGCACTACTTTGTCCAATTGATTCGCGACTTAAATCAATATAATTATTGCAGTCCTTATATCGCCGACGATTAGTTCTTGGTATTTTCATTTGAGTTTTAACTAGGGTTCGAAAATTTCCCGAAATTTTCTAAAACATGAGAAAGTTTCAGAAAGTTTCTATAGAAAGTTTTCCTCTATGGGATTCCCATGTAAAAATATAAAGAACGTAGACATTAAGTATGTAATATAAATATAGACCCCTTAAACAAAGCTATATAGATCTCTATACTAAACCCAATGATGAGCCAAAAGATATAAATATTGATATAAATTCTTAAATTATAAGACAAAAATAGCATTTATTATACAATATTTGAAATCTCATAGTAAAAATTTACAAGTAATTCTATTTTTACATTTTAATCAAATAAAACTTGATTATATACTGTAAATTCTATACTTTAATATACTGTATATTTTCAGAAATAGTATAAATAATATTATTCTATATAATAAAATGAAATAAAAATATTAAAAGGATATATTACTTAATTGTTTAGATATTTTAAATGTATCCTTTTTATATTTAATATTTTGGTATATAATTCATTCATATTTGACAGGCGACTATTGGATTCCCACGTATTTAGTCAATTTTAATGAAATCTCAATACAACTAATAGTTTTCAATGGGATTCCCACGTATTTAGTCAATTTTAATAAGATTTCAATACAAATAATAGTTTTCAATGGGATTCCCACATATTTAGTCAATTTTAATGAAATATCAACACAACTAATAGATTTCAATGGGATTCTCACGTATTTAGTCAATTTTAATAAAATTTCAATTTAACTAACAGATTTCAATAAGATTCCCACGTATTTAGTCAATTTTAATAAGATTTCAATACAAATAATAGTTTTAAATGGGATTCCCATATATTTAGTCAATTTTAATGAAATATCAATACAACTAACAAATTTTAATGCGATTCCTACGTATTTAGTCAATTTTAATGCAAAATTAATAAAATTAATAGATACTTACAGGATTTTCATTTCATATCTAACATTTTATAAAGTTTCCATACATTTGTTATATTTCTGCGTAATTCTCATATATTTATAGATTTCTGTTACTATCAATAAATTTTGATAATTTTATTAAAATTTTAAATAACATTTATAAAATTGTTAAGTAACGATAAATAAGATTATTATTGTGTATTTTTATTACATCATAACATTCAAATTCCAAGTTAGATATTTTCATTTTAATAAGCTATTGTTTTTTTTGTTAATCGCAGAATAACAATGTTTACACAATGGAGTTTGTACATAAATAACATAGATATAATTGTCATAAAGAACCCTCATTTTTCGTCTACAATGGGAATCCCATTGGAAATTATGACACATATTTTATGTTCTAGATCCATGCGTTTACATGAGTTTGTTTTGAATATTTAATTTTTACATTTAAAAAAATTATTTTAAATATATTTATTAATAAATTTATGAAAAATTCTCGTAGAAATTTATATGGAGAAAGTTTCTGAAAGTTTCTATGAGAAACTTTCTCAGAAACTTTCTATTTTGAACCCTAGTTTTAACGCATAATGTTTATTAGATATTAGTAAATAACTTATTTGTTAGTTACATGGTATATATTACTATAATTTAAACGAATGATATTAAAACAAATAAATGTACGTACTCTTCAAATTTGGTCAACTGCCTCTGGGAAATTCGGTTAAAATAATCAACAATAAAAATATTAAATATATGTAAATAAATTAAATTTGCTCTTTTGATACAATAAAGCTTAAACAATGACATTGACAATACATAAAATTGCTATTTGTCAACTTAATGGTTATTTTTTAAACTAATAGTTTAAAACTTATATTTAAACAAATAAAATTTGTGCATATTAATTGTGTATATACCTGTACTAACTTATAATCAGGAAAACTAATTCTAGTTCCAAATTAGTTTACTAACAGGTTACTTTTTACTAATTTATATTTCTTTAAACTTTTAGCTGGAATTCTAGTAATATGTAAACTTATTATTTGTAAAATTCTTAATTTATACTAAACTAATTGATAAACTCATTATAAAGTTTATAAATAATATTAAATATGATATACACCATTTCCAATAAATAGCGCGGGCACTAAAACCGCATTTTCTCGGGAACGGGTTGGCCAATTTGGACAAACTTTAATTCGATTTGTTCAGAATCCACCCACGCAACTTATGACCAGAGCAATTTTGAATGGGTTAACTAATATAAAAATTAGCATAATTAATAATTTCCATAGAACATAATGGGCAAATAATAAAATATTTATTTATTTGCAATAAACTAGTAAAATTCCTAAATATTTTAAAGTCAAATCAAAGTAATTTACCTTTTAAAACAATTTGAGCTAAGTTTTAAACATTAAAATAAATAAATTGAAAAAATTATCAGCTAAAAATTTTGCATTTTTTAACATGCAAAAATCGAAATTCTAGAATAATTTTTAAATTAGTTAACCCATTCAAAATTGCTCTGGTCATAAGTTGCGTGGGTGGATTCTGAACAAATCGAATTAAGTTATGTCTAAATCGGCCAACCCGTTCCCGAGAAAATGCGGGTTTAGAGTCCGTGCAATTTATTGGAAATAGTGTATTATACAATGAGTTAATCAATTAATTTAGTATAAGTCGAGAATTTTACAAATAATAAAATTACATATTACAAAAATTTCAGCTAAAAATTTAAAGAAATATTAATTAGTAAAGAGTAACCTGTTAGTAAACTAATTTGGAACTAGAATTGGTTTTCCTGTATATAATGTGTATATACTAACTTAATTTGTACGTATATATTAACTTATCACACCTGCAAGAACATTTTTACCTATAATTACTTTATCAGTTTAAATTGTGAAAACATATTGAGTACTTAACACATTTAAGCTCAATTGGATATTTTATTAATTACTTAAATAGTATAGGTTTACTGAGTTTTTTTTATAAATCATATTAATTAAATAATGTTTAAAACTAATATGAAATTTTTAATTATTCTACTAAATTCAATTGTACTGGGAAAAATATTATGTGATGCGGAAGTTGAAATAAAATGTACTGTATTAATTTTAATCTTTAATACTATTACTAAATTATTTACTAGTCATAACTAAGTTTTTCATTTATTAATACTGTAAGTTACTAAATGACATTTAGTTTTAAAATTTGCATATTTTTACTGAATTAGCAAGCTCATCCGAATGCACAGCGAATATCTACAAACGATGTCATTATTCACAGGACTATACGGAAGAGGATCTGAAGAACGCAATGCTTTGGATTCAAAACAAATATCTCACCGAAAGTCAATACAAACCGCTAAAACCAGCATGCACAAAGTTCTATGTGAGAAAGGAGTGGCGGTGTATACCCGAGGCCGAGCGCCAGGAGTTTATCCGAATATTTCGTATTCTATACAAAAGAGGAGACATCGAGTACTTGGCTAATGTGCACTCGAACTGGTGGCCGGCCCTACACGACACGGCGGAGTTCAGCGCATTTCACTCAATCATTGGCTTAGAGTTGGAGAAACGGATTAAAACATTTAATCCAAAGCTATATAAACCACTCTGGGTTAGTTTTTAAACATGTGTAATTCTAGTCTATTTTATTTATAAATATATTATGTAATAAATTAATTGCCAAACAGTTCATTGACATAGACTTCGCACAACCGGAACGATCGCTGCTTTGGAACTATTTCGGCACAACTGGTAACTATTCGACCAGTTATTGCGTACCCGACGGCATGTTCACCGATTTAAGCTTGGTGAAGTGCATACGACGACAGTGGAACAATGATGGCACAGTTCCAGCATGGTACTCACCGGAGATATTTGCAGCGTATAGGCAAAATACTTCAAATAATTTCATTCATTTCGTACCCCATCTGGCAATCGGGGGCTGGTATGGAGACCACAGTGTTACTACTGCGCCAAATGAGTATGCTTAAATGTTTACATAATTATATCTGTAAATTAGATATTGTAATAATTTAATATATTTACTTATTTTAGTTTTTATCATGCGATCATTTTGTTTAGCATAATGTTTTACTTTTGGCATGGTAGAAATGACTACGACTATTTAAAAGTAGCATTACGCGATAGTGCCGCGTTAACCCCGATGTCTTATAACGAAGATGTGCGTTTTAATCCTGTAACCGGCGCAATTGAGCGTGCTAATTTATATGACAGAGTAACCGGATTCCCGCAGTACACGGCTCTCGAGACCTATCAGTACGGGTTCGGAGATTTGTGTTATATTCCCGAAGAATTCGTTCCAATCATTACCCGAATTATTTTAAACCAAACCTTTCCGATACCGACGGCTGTAAAGCGGTTACAGAAATCACTTCCGAAAGAGTTGTTTCGGAAATACTTTCCGGACTTCGCGGACGGAAATTACGGGCCTTTATATCACAGCCTCCGCGAAGTCGGCGATTGTAACCAAAAATGCAAACCAATGCCAGTCTTTCAGCGCTATTCGGACACTGAGAACGGGCGCCGACAGATAGTTGAGTCGAAACACAAGCGCAGTCTTCAACACCTGCTGACAATTCTAAAAGGCCAAGAATATTTTTTACATGTTGTCCATGATCTAAACAAGTATAACTATTGCAGTCCATATGTCGCCGATGATTAACTATTCAGAAACCGTCAGTGAAAGTTTTAAATAATTTTCTATAAAATTTTGACTTAATATTATTGACATTTATTAAATATACAATAATGCTTCACTTTATTTTAATAAAAGCAACGTTAAAAAATTTAGTTAAATTTTTTCTATTTTATAGAAATTGTACTGTAATATTTTATTGAATTCAGTTAAATCTATTTGAAATTAATCAAAAATTATTAATATTTTTTTATATTATAAAAATATAAATAAAAAATTACTATCAATACTAATATAAATAATATTTAGTTTAATTTTTATAATAGATTATAATTACTTTAAGTTTTTATTTTGACACATAACTCTGAATTAACTCTATGATAAAAAGTTAACACTTTACGAATTAAATAAATAATTAAATATAGAAAAATAAATTTACAGTTTTATTCTGCATTTATTATATTTAACTAGTTACGGTAACTGTGTAAATATGTTTCATATTTATAAAATATATTTTGTAATATAACTTAGTCGCAGTTTTTATAAGTATTTACTGATTACTGATTACATTTAGTGCATCTCGAACTAAATGTACTAAATTTGAATGTGTCAGTGATAATTTATTATTATTTTATTATATTCTGAAATTAGATATATTGGTAATTTAATTACTGGCACATTATTAATACTTGGCACTAAATGAATACAGCGTATTACTTCATGTTAATAATTTATATTATTGAGCAAAAAATAAAACTTTTTATGCAAGGGTTAATTATTTCTATTAATTTCTATACATATTTCCTAACATAACACGCAGTTATTTGCCAATTACACAATACTAATTTTATACCAGCATAATTATCTCCAATTATTACTTTGTACCACATTACATTAATCAAGTTCACTTCAAGGATACCTAAGTGCATTTCAAACAACCATTATAATCTTAAACAAATATCCTTGTTTAGCAAGTATATAATCTGGAATTATAGAAACGAAAGTAGAAACACATTGAAGTGATCAAACATATTTTTATATAACAAAAATTTAAAGTTACATTGAATAAATTTGACAGACAATATGTCGAACGATAATATTAAAGTAAATCTTAAAGATGTGCAAAATATAGAAGACTTCGACTTCGAAAAAATTGATCTTGTTAGAGGTGATACGCCTAAAGATATTCAACAGAAATGTTTGCAGTTATGCGTCGACTACTTGGGCGGCGATTGGAGACAACAATCGGTTGAGACAATTGAAGTTCGACGGGTCAGCGGCGGACTCACCAACCAGTTGTACTACTGTGCAATTGCCAAGCCATCAACTAATCATGATACTAAAGTAGCACAAGAAGTAGCGATTCGACTCTACGGCGCAAAACATTTCAATAATACCGACAATGAGACCAATGGAAGGCTGACGGATGTCGTGATCGCACTTCTCGTCTCTCAGAACGGATTGGGACCTAAAGTCTACGGTGTGTTCGAAGGCGGACAGATCCAGAAATACTACCCGGTTGGTTTTTATAAATATACTCTTGTAATGTAATAAAATAACAATAATTGGCTATAAAATATGTTTACTAGGTTATAAGTTATAACTATAAGGTTTTATAAAATATTAAAACTTAGTTAAACCCAATTATGTAAACGATATATTATTAACGCAAAAATTATTTTTCTAAACTATTAATTCGTAAATATATCTTAAAGTAAATCAATAAAAATGTTAAAGTTAATATAATTTAGCAATATAAAAATTAATAACTGATTTTGGTAGTATCTAATATGATTACTATTACATTTTTACTGATAGTTTGTTCAAAAGTTTTTATTTATGATTTGTGTGTTAATAAAACTACATAAAACTATATTCATAAATTATTACACCTTATACACATAATATATACCTTATTATAAATTTATTCTTACATATCTCGAATAGCACCAGCAGTTTACATACAAACATCAACAGAACCCGAAACTCGTTACCGAAGTAATGCAAAAGTTGGCCCGAATTCACGCAATGGATGTCCCGATCAGGCGATCCGATTGGCTCTTCAATGACTTTGACATTGGATACAAAGAGTCGTTCGGCAATGTCGAGCGCAAAAAGGAACTTGATGAAATGTTTGCTAAATTAAACTTTGATTTATTCACAAAACACGACTTAAAGGCAGAGATCGAATGGACTAAAGGAGTGGCGCTTCGGAGCGGAAGTCCGATAGTCTTCACTCATAACGACTTCCGGAGCAGTAATCTCATGGTTTTGGACGACATTAACAATAATCGCAAAACAGGCGATCAGATCGTTGTTTGCGATTTCGAGTACTCGGCCTACGGCTACCGGGGCCACGATTTCCAAGGCATCGCAATGGAGTGGGGTAAAGCCAGTCGGGTTATGAAACTCGAACGGCCAGACCTCGAGCTGATCCGACCGCTGGTCGCGATATATTGGGCCGAATCGGCGCGTATTCTCGGAAACGCATTCACCGATAATGCCGTCAATTCTGTCGATCATATTCTGTCGGAAATCAATGTCTTCACTCTTATCGCTCAAATGTTTGGACTTATGGCGGTCTTGAGAGGCAGTAATAAACCTGATTTTCCATTGAATCCCACGTTAGCAGCGGTAAGCATGCTTAGTTTTAGTAATGCATTTTTGATTCCAGTATTTTACAAAGTTGCATGTTTTATTTTATGACATACAGGATATGATTACCAAAGGATTTAAACTGTTTTTAGAAGTAAAAGCGGAGTATTTGGCCGAAAAACTGGTTGACTAGTTTAAATAAACTAGACTAATTACGTTGTTTTTAATTAAGCATTTTAATTAAATATCGTAATTATAATTTTTTAAAATTATTTAGTGAATTAAAGTTTTAAATTTTGCGATAGACACTAAATATTTTACGAACTTTCATATAATCTTAAAATACTTGTGTTACAATGTCGGCAAAATATCAATAATGTGCGAAAAAATTGGCAAATCCGTTTTGTGGCAAAATTGATATGGACATTGAGCTCAACATAAATATATTAAATATAAGTTTGTATGTCATGTGGTTCACCCGCTAGAAGGCGTTAAAGTTGAAAATAAAAAATTAATATTACACATGTTTATGATTAAATTCGACATGCTGAATCGAATGGTTAAAGTTAAAATGCTAGAGCACTAATCGTTTTTGAAATATATTTAGTTTTATATAATAAAAAATAATTTAATCAAAAAATTTTGTTCAATATTATATAAAATCATTAATATGTTAATTAATAGATTATGTGTTAAAGCAAAAATTACGTTTACAAATGCTATTATTTTTATTTTAATATAAAAACTAATTATATATCAAAAACGATTAGTTCTAGACCACTTTAACTTTCATCATTCGATTCAGCATGTTAAAATTATTCAAAAAATATTTGTTGTATTAATTTTTTATTTTAACTTTAACGCCTTCTAGCGGGTGAACCACATGACATACAAACATATATTTAATATACTGTATTTAAGTTTAGCTCGATGTTCTTTATCATTTTTGCCACAAAAGAGAGTTTGCCAATTTTTTTCTCACACTTTTTGATATTTTGCCAAAGTCAATATAAATCGAGATTGGCTACATATTAATGACGCGCACTGTAGTTTCGGTAACTGGGTAATTGGTGTTTCATATTTATAAAATATATTTTGCAATATAGTTGCAGGTTTATATAAGTAATTACTGATTACATTTCAGTGCATCTCGAACTAAAAGTACTAAACTTAAACATGCCAGCGATAATTTTATTTCATTTTATTACTGTATATTTTAAAATAAAATAAATTTCTAATTTAATTACTGATACATTACTAATACTTGGCACTAAATGAATACGGCGTATTACATCATGTTAAAAATTTATAATTTATATTATTACTAAATAAAATAAACTCTTTATACAAGATTCAATTATTTCTATCAATTTCTATACAGAATTCCTATCAACACGCTGTTATTTGCAAATTACACAATACTAATTTCATACCAGCATGATTATCTACAATATAACTTTTGTACCACATTAATCAAGTTCACTTCAAGGATACCTAAGTGCATTTCAAACTATTATAATCTTAAGCAAATATCCTTGTTTAGCAAGTATATAATCTGGAATTATAAAAACGAAAGCAGAAACACATTGAATTGATCAAACATATTTTTATATAACAAAAATTTAAAGTTACATTGTAAAAATTCAATAGACAAAATGTCAAACGATAATGTTAAAATAAATCTAAAAGATGTGCAAAACATAGAGGATTTTGACTTTGAAAAAATTGATCTTGTTAGGGGTGAAACGCCTAAAGATATTCAACAGAAATGTTTGCAGTTATGCGTCGACTACTTGGGCGGCAATTGGAGGCAACAATCCGTTGAGACAATTGAAGTTCGACGGGTCAGCGGCGGACTCACCAACCAGTTGTACCACTGTGCAATCGCCAAGTCATCAATTAACCATGATACTGCTGGTACTGTGCCGCAAGAAGTAGCGATACGACTCTACGGCCAGAAGTTTTTCAACAATTTAGACAATGAGACCAATGGAAGGCTGACGGATGTCGTGATCGCACTTCTCGTTTCACAGAATAAATTGGGCCCAAAATTGTACGGTGTGTTCGAAGGCGGACAGATCCAGAAATATTACCCGGTTAGCTTTATAAAATATACTATTAATGTAATAAAATAACAATGATTGACTCTAAATATATGCATGTTTACTAGGTTATACCTATAAGGTTTTTATAAAACATTAAAACTAAGTTAAATTAAATATTGTAGATGCTATACTATTAACGCAAAAATTATTTTTCAAAATTATTATTTTGTAAATATTTGTTTAAGTAAAGTGATAAAAATGTTAAAGTTAACATAATTTATCAATATAAAAATTAATAACTAATTTTGATGTATTTTAAAATAATTAGTAGTACATTTTTATCAATTATAAATTATAATGTTTTTAAATAGTTTGTTTAAACATGTTTTATTTATGATCAAGTAATCTAATTCTCGCCCCAAAATAGTTTACTAAAAGGTTACTTTATACTATGTTATATTATTTTAAACTTTTAGTTTAAATTATAGTAATACCTAATCTAATTATTTGTAAAATTCTCAACTTTCAATAAAACAATTGATAAATTTATAGTGATATTTATCAATATCAATGAATATGATAAACATT
>JAQIXC010000928.1:0-18469 GCA_034697605.1 Metabelba pulverosa | reverse complement strand
AAATGTATTTAACTTATAATCAAGTTAAAATTATTAGTGCAAAAGCAAGCATTTATTTGCATTAAATGTAACTATTTAATATTATAAAATAATACGTGCCATATTTTCAAATAATAAAATAAAAATACTAATGACGATTTCAATTATATAATATCTAAATGTCCATGTTAATTGAAATATATTCAAATAAGCTGCGTCAAAATTATCTTGTTTATTTAAATTATTTGATTTAAAATATCTGTCATGCCATTGAATATCAAGCCCAGAACATAATATACGTGATAAACTAAATATTATAAAATTACAAAATAAGTAAATAATAAATTATTCATTAAATAAAAAAACATATTAATCTACATTTGATTAATATCATGTTTGTAAATAGAATGTTTATGCAAAACAATTGCATAAAAATTCTGATAAATATTTGTATCGTGATTTGAAGGCGGCATAAATTGACGAATTTTATACGTGTTAAAATAATATTTCGAATCAAAGCGTGCCGATATCATAAAATATTTCCGCGGATATTTAATCAGCAATTGTATCATGGTTAAATAATCATCAAAATACACATAGGGATTCTTGATTGTTTTAAAATAAACTTGCTAAATATAATAAAATATATTATTTATAGATTATAAACGTTTATTTTAAATTCAAATTACCGTGATTAGTTTTAAATGATTGTCATTTCTTTGAACAAGCAATTTTAAATTTGTATGTAACATGGCAAATTTTAATTTATCTATTGTATCGATTTTATCTCTACACCCGGCGAACGTCAGCGTCGAGTAGAGCTCTCCCGCATAGAGTAGTCGTAATACAAATGACAACAAAATCCAACTCAACATCAGTTGTCGGAGTGATGTCGGCGTTGACGACAACCGACCGATTGGTTGCGCGAATAGAGCCGACACTACCGACCACTTGAGTGAATAATTTGGATAAACTTTATTTAAAATTATAAAATTAATTAACAGATATAATAAAGCAAAAGCCAATAGTATTATCCAAATCTGGGCGTCTAAGGGTTGGAATAGGGATGACATGTATTGTCGCACTTCAGGTATGGGTGCCGTAAATGTATACGAAGTGATGTCATATACTGATGAGTATGATATGACTCGAGCTCTGTCTGCTTTCAGGCTAATGCGACCAATGCTTAAATCTGCGTTCTAAAGTAGCAACATTATTGCGTATATTTTAATAAACAATGTTATATTTACATTGCTTATAATTTTGCCGATAATTCCATCCCAGGTTTTATTCGGGTATTCGGTTCCCCATTTCATCGCGCAGTCAATTACTTTAATTGTGAAATTCATATACTTTTGCAAAATAAATATAAATTCCGCTTCGAATCCATTAATTAGCTTGGTAGTATTTTAATAATAAATGTATGGTTTAATCTTCAATAAAATAAAATTAAATATTTATTTACCAAATTTATTGCCATAACAACTTACATTATTTGTAGCTAATATTAGTGTTTTAAGATTATTCAACATTATAAATTATGTTCTAAGTTTAAAAATATTATATTAATAATCTATTGATTATAATATTGCTAATATTAATTTTCCGCTTAAAATTGTAACATTTCTTGCATCTTAGTTTAAACATTAAAGCATGGCTGTAAAATGGATATTTTTATTGATATACTACAAAAATATATATTACAAATACAATTAAAATTTTCACAAACATGGATATTAAAATTACCAAAGATATGCGATACAACAAAATTATGCTAAATAGAAATTTATTTAAATATATAACCAATTTACAAGATTATTTGTGTTATAATAAAAATGCGCATATAAGTTATATGATTTAATATTTTTATAGCAATTACATAATTAATTTTACATATTTTTACAAACATATTTTATTAAAATACAATATGCTTAAAATGATAATAAAATTATTAATATATTTATTATAAATATAATATTTCAAATAAAAAATTTTATTAAGATTATATTAATAATAAAAATATTTTTAAAATTAATGTCTTATCTTAAATCGCGATTGTTATTTTAATAAGTTATATGCTAAACTCTATAATTTATTAAGTATAGTTTTATTTTATAATTGATTAATAAAAATTGATACATAAATTATAAAATTCATTATAAAAAAAATTATAACTGCAAAAGTTAAATAAAACAATTAAAAATTACACAGTACAATAATATAACTCATTTTATTAATTTATAACTTTACATAAACTTTACAAAATAGTTAATTATTAGCATTACCAGGAAAATGTAATACGATTATAACATTATTAATTTCATAAGTTTTATCATATATTTGATAAATGTAACTAATTGCAATATAAAAATTAAATATAATTTTAATAATTGCATAAACAAATTATGTATTATTTATTTATCTTAAATTTTTAATGTAAATGTTTATGAGCTCACATAATTAATGATGAAACATACAATGATGAAGTTTATTATGATTAATGATATTATTTAAATTACAAAACAATGAATTATAGTCGCAGACTAGTGTTCAACAATTTTGTCTCAGAATAATAAAGTAAAATATATAATAAAATAATGTTATATTAATTAACTAACTAATTAAACAATTTTAATTTTATCATAAAAATAACAATTACATATTTATTATATTTAAACAAAATTCATAAAAATAAGTTCATTATAAATAAAATTAATAACATGACAATGAATATGCTAATTAATTTTAAATAAATAAATAAGTAATGTATAACCAGTTTGTTTACTAATAAAAATAAATTAACTAATTATAATTATTTATTTTGATTTTACATTTATTAGCATTATACTAACTGTATGGTATAACAATTTGCAGCGAATGCCACTACACCTTTGCAGGTTACCTGCGACGTCATAGAAAAGGAGAGGCATAGAGAACAACGTTGTTAAACAACAAATTTATTTGAAAAACAACTTATACTACAACTTGAACTATCGGCACTCAATTCGAGCAAAGCGTTCGAGAGATTCGGCGACGACTTGTGTGAAGAGATTCTGCAGTTCTTGTCGTTCGAGAAGTCGTTTCGAATCGAAGGCCAAACAGTGGCGACAATCGGCGCTCAATTCGAGCGAAGCGTTCGTGAGATTCGGCGACGACTTGTGTGAAGAGATTGCATTTCAATTCACTCGACGAACGACTTGTTTATCATTTGAGTTCAATTCAACAGTGAATACAATTAACTTTTAAAATAATGCAATGCATTAATTTGCTAATAACAACCTTAGCTGCATGATATAAATTACGATTTAAACTTAAAAATTAGTGGCATTCGCTGACAATTTGTGTCCATTACTATTTTTTATTTAATAAAGCTAATTTGAAACAATAAATATTATATGAATTATATAAATATTCTCTTTGTAAAAAATTATAACGTCATATTATAAATAAATTATCATATTGAGTTTAGATAAAATATCAAGTCATTAATCTTGTTAAATCAATACTGCCACTGTGGTATTACAAAAATAGATATATTTAGAATGTTTAACAAGAAAATTAACTAAAATATATTTATTATTAGCAAATATTAGTATTAAATTTTAAAATAAAGTTAACATTTATTATATTTACAACAAGTGATAATTATAAAAATAAGCAAGCTAAAATGTTCAGCACTAATAACGAGCGGCTATTCGCGCGACTCAATAGCCTCGAAGCGGTTGAGCTGAGGAATAGCGGCATTAATCGACTCATAGACCCAAAGAAATTCAACGCAAAAAAGCAGTTGAAAGCCGAGGAAGCCGTGCCGTCGGCCGGCAATCACTTCTACCAAATCGGGCTCTCATTACACAAATTCGACGAATACTGCAAACCCCGAAACGCATTCTATAACCCAATGTTCATATTCGCGGTCAACATAACGCTGACAATCCGGTCGATCATCTCGATGCTAATCCCGGACCACTACAGCCCGCATCTGCGGGTATATATGGCCGACTTTCCCTACTATCTAAACGCGAAATTTCACCTGAATATTGCGTCCATATTCTGGCTAATGATCGCATCATTAGCTCAATTACTACAACTGTGGAATTATATGCATGATATTATACCCGTGTATCTGCGCCCGATCTGCATGATATCTGGCCGCTATGCGCCCGAAAGCGTCGGCCTCACCGACGAGCAAGACGTGCGCCGTATCGTACGTATTATGCGGATTGGCCTTCATCTATGCTATGCGTGCAGTTTGTACGCCCGGGTCGCCGGCATCGTCTTCACGATCGCGCCCATGCTATTCGTGTTTGATATTTGGCAAGTACTATTCTTCGCGATACCCTGGTCAATTATGTATTCGGTCGTGGCCGTACATAGTCTCGCATTTCTCAATTACCAGTTGCTTTACTTTTTTACCATCTGCGTTTATCTACGTGTCAAGATCAAAAATCTGAACCGAATGATCATGCTGAAAACTATCAAGCAGCGTTTTGCGAATGAGTGGCGTTGGCGAGTGACTGATATCATCAAGTCGTTTGATGACGTGTATCGCGAAGTTAGCGAATATAATGGGAATTATTGGTCAAAGTATTCGGCGATTATTATGTCGTTGTTCGGCATATGTGTCGTTATGTTCCTCTATTTGGGTCTATTCGGTTCACTCGATATATACGTCCGCTTTCTCTATACCCTGATGTCAATCCTCTATTGTTTTCTGTTTGTCTTTTATCTTAAGACTAATACATTGATACTCAAGCACTCGAATCAGACCTACCCGTTGGTCAACAGCTTGTTTCACGTCTACATCCGCTCGCCTCTCCTGCTTAGCACTAGAATAAAGGTTTGGATTATTGTGTTTTAAATTATTAATATAATTTATTTAACAAATTGAAGTAAAATTAGGGAGATAAAAATTGTAATGCATTAGATCTGTTTCATTCAAATATAGAAACTATAGATTTACTAAAATAATTAATTTAATATATGTTGTATATAAATGAAATATAGATAAATATAACAATGAGTGAAACTAATTTGTGCATAGATTATTTTTTTAATAACTTACTTTGTCTTAATTTAAACATTTGTTTATTTACAGATTTCAGCATTTATTGAACGCATTGGCGGCAAAATTGTCGGTTTTTATTGCTGGAACTTGTTTCTAATTGACAATGACTGCATATATCAAGTATCAATTTTTAAAATAATTTTTTTGTTTATTTAATGTATATTGCTAAAATTCAATTTTAAATATAGATTCTGTTAATCGCGACATTGTTTTTTCTCAAAGTGGTAGAGATTTCGGTTATGAAAAAAGAAATTTAATTGTTTCATGGTAGATTTCATACGTGAAGTTGACTGTAAAAATTTTCTTTATACATGAACATTGATCAATATTTATGCAATAATTTTTACTGAAATGTATTGATTAATTTTACATTAACATTTTATAATTATTATTTACACATACTTATACTTCGTATGCGCTATTATTTTACTTTAAAATGTAATTATTTTCTAATCATGTTACAAGTACAAATGATTTATAAATACATATTTACCACACATTTTTAATATTTATGTAATGTGATGTTTAATATGTTTATGTTTTAATAATTTTGTAAGAAAATTAATTTATTTAATTATTAATAAATTATAAATTAAACATACCTGTACTGGTTACTATTTACTCATTCTAAATTTAAAAATATGTATTTTATATAAATATTCAATTACTAAGCAAGTACAGGCAGATAAACATCCGTACAAATTATATTAAAACGCAATGATTAATTAACAATGATAAAATTTATTATGATTAATTAGATAATATAAATAATAAAATAATGAATTATAATTGTAGAATAGTGTTTGGCAATTTTATTTATAAATAATATAATAATATCTATAGTATAATTTAATTTTATAAATTAAATAAATAATTAAACATTTGAAATTTCTATATAAAATAATAATGACATATTTATAAAACCTGACTAAAATTAATAAATATAAATGTTTTATAAATAAAATCAATAACATGACAGCACATATGTTGATTACTAAGAAAAAGTAATGTTAATAAATAAATAATCTATAGCTAGTTAGTTTACTAATAAGATTACAAATATAGTAAATTAACTAATTTAAATTTATTATATTTTATCTCGCATTTATTGGCATTAATCTAACTGTAGTTTTAAAATTTGTGTCCATCACTACTTTATATTTATTAGAACTACTTCGAAACTAAATATATTTATATTTAAATCGTAAATAATGTTCTATACATAATAAATTATAAAGTTTTCTTTTAAATAAATTATCATATTGACTTTTAGATAAAAAATAAAATCATAAATCTTGCCAAATGAATTCTGACTGTTTAGTTTCACAAAAATAGATATATTTAGAGTATTTCCCATAAAAATAAAATAAACTACTATTACAAATAGCAAATTTTAGAACAAAACACAATTTAAAAATATAAGTAATACCTGGTAATTCTTTATAGCAAGTTATATTTATAAAATCAAACAAGCTAAAAATGTTCAGCACTACCAACGAGCGGCTATTCGCGCGACTCAATAGTCTCGAAGCGGTTGAGCTGAGGAATAGCGGCATTAATCAACTGATAGTCGCGAAGAAATTCAACCCAAAAGAGCGGTTGAAAGCCGTGGAAGCCGTGCCGTCGGCGGGCAATCACTTCTACGAAATCGGGCTCTCATTACACAAATTCGACGAATACTGCAAACCCCGGAACGCAATCTTTAACCCAATGTTCATATTCATTGTGAACATAACGCTAACAATTCGGTCGGTCATCTCGCTGCTACTCCCGTACCACTACAAACCGCATTTGCGGGTTTATCTCATCGCCTTTCCGTACTATATGAACGTGAATTTTCACCTTAATGTGACGGCCATTATCTGGTATCTGATCGGGTCGTTGGCTCAATTAATACAACTGTGGAATTATATGCATGATATTAAGCCCGTCTATCTGCGCCCGTTCGGCATGATATCGGGCCGCTATGCGCCCGAAAGCGTCGGCCTCACCGACGAGCAGGACGTGCGCCGTATCGTACGTATTATGCGTATCGGCCTTCACCTATGCTATGCGATCAGCTGGTATATCATGTTCGCTGGCATGGCCTTCTCGATAGCGCCCATGCTAATCTGGTTCGATATTTGGCATGTACTATTCGCAATACCCTGGTCGATCATGTATTCTGTCGTTTCCGTACATGGGTGTGCTTATCTCACGTATCAACAGCTCTACTTCTACACCATCTGCGTTTACCTGCGTGTCAAGATCAAAAACCTGAACCGAATGATCATGCTGAAAACTAAGAAGCGCCGTTTTGAAAATGACAGGCGTTGGCGAGTGATTGATATAATCAAGTCGTTTGATAACGTGTATTGCGAAGTGAGCGAATATAATGGGAATTATTGGGCGAAATATTCGGCGATTTTTATTACGCATATGTGTCGATCGGCATATGTGTCGTTATGTTCCTCTATTTGGGTCTATTCGGTTCACTCGGTATATACGTCCGCGTTATCTATATCCTGCTCTCAGTCTTCTATTGCTCTCTATTTGTGTTTTACCTCAAAACCAATACATTGATACTCAAGCACTCGAATCAGACCTTTCCGTTGATCAACAGTCTCTATCACGTCTACAACCGCTCGCATCGCCGCTCGCTTAGTACTAACTAAAGGTTCTTGCTTATTTTGCTTTAATAAAATCATATAATCTGCATATAAAATTTTAGTATGATAGCTTAACTCATTGATAAGTGAAAATGACAATGATTTGTGCTAATTTGTGCATAGTTTATTTTTTATTTAAACATTAGTTAAATTACAGATTTCCGCATTTATTGAACGCATTGGCGGCAAAGATGTCGGTTTTTATTGCTGGAACTTGTTTTTAATTGACAATGATTGCGTGTATCAAATATAAATTTTTAAAATAAATTTTCGGTTTATATAATGTATATTGCTAAAATTCCATTTTAAATATAGATTCTGCTAATCGTGGCGGCGTTTTTCCTCAAAGTGGTAGAGGTTTCTGTTTTTATAAATAACATTTAATTGTTTCATGATAGACTTCAAGCACGAAGTTGACTATCAAAGTTTCCTTTACACATAATCATTGATCAATATTTACGCAATAATTTTTACTGAAATTTTTTATATTTATTTTGCATTATTATTTTATAACTATTAAATACACATATACTGCCTATGCGCAATTATATTATTTTAAAATATAATTATTATATGAAAATGTTACATACAATATATGGATTATATCGGGGATCTATAAAACATTGAATATCTCAGGAAGTATTTGGTCAATTTAGATGAGGTTTGATTTATTTTGTTAAGAATCCGCCCACGCAACTTTTGCCAAAAGGATTTTTAATTCTAATTGATAATATTAAAATCAACAACAAATAACGTTTTATAAACACATTTGTGCACATATTTGTGAATTGATCATATGATTAAAAAGAATACACAAATTGATCAGGGACGTGTTTCTGAAATTATAAAATTTTAACCTTTGACCCATTTTATATGCAAATTTATAAAAAAATTTTAAAACTTTATACGCTTATAACATTTGACCTATTTAAGATAAAATATTATTTATGGTGCCAAATTGTTTAGAATTCTTATGTTTAAAAAGTAATTTTTTAAAATTTTGATATTCCTACTATTTTGAAAATTAGAGCTAAATTAGTTGTAATTACATAATTTGCGTTGATTTATCATGCCATTTCCATTAAGTTATGAAATGAATAATTTTATCCAAAAATTACCAATTTTATTAATTTAGCTCTAATTTCTAAAATAGTAGGAATATCAAAATTCTAAAAAATTACTTTTTAAACATAAGAATTCTAAACAATTTGGCACTAAAAACGATATTTTATCTTAAATAGGTCAAAGGTTATTAGCTTATAAAATTTTTAAAATTTTTTATAAATTTGAATATAAACTGGGTCAAAGGTTAAATTTTCAAAATTTCAGAAACACGTCCCTGATCAATTTGTGTATTCTTTTTAATCATATGATCAATTCACAAATATGTGCACAAATGTGTTTATAAAACGTTATTTGTTGTTGATTTTAATATTATCAATTAGAATTAAAAATCCTTTTGGCAAAAGTTGCGTGGGCGGATTCTTAACAAAATAAATCAAACCTCATCTAAATTGACCAAATACTTCCTGAGATATTCAATGTTTTATAGATCCCCGATATAATCCATATATTGTATACAAATGATGTACAAGCACGTATTTAGCAAATATTTTAATATTTATGTTAAGTGATATTTAACATGTTTGTGTTCTAATAATATTATAAATTATTTAATTTATTCAATTGTTAATAAAATATAAATAAAATATACCTGTACTGGTTACTATTTACTCATTCTAAATTTAAAAATATGTCTATCATATTCTATTACTAAACAAATACAAGCAGATAAACATCCGTACAAATTATAATTGAACGCGATGATTATTTTAGATAAGTGTAGTCATTTTATAATAACTGCATTTTTATCTTTTTTAAGATGTTTACAAGTGTTTACAAATAGATCTTGCCAATGATCAATTAATCCAGCACTTAACATATTCGCCAGCCTATTATACAGTATAATAATTCTAATTATAATATAAATGATTATTTATACAATATTTTTAAAAAATTCGTTTTTAATTTACATTGTATTAATATCATTCTTAAGAGATGATTGTTTGTTTAGTACAATGCCAAAACAATTAAGAGCAAATGTTGAATTAACATTATTCGAAGGCAGTAGTTGTCCGATTGAAGGCAAATCGAGGTTGTATTGGAAAACCGGTCGGCCATGTATCATGCTCAATTCTTTCAAGTGTTGAATTAATAATTGTGTAGCATGTGCGAAGCTATTCACAATCATATACGTATTGTTAATTATTTAAAAATGTTTCTGTAAATCAATTAATAAAATTATTAATGCATAAATACTATATATACAATGATTATGGAAATTCAAGCCGCAACATATCAAGCATTTGCTCCGGAACTACTAGGCCGATTTTGGTCTGGTGTGTTTTAAAACAATTAAAATCTTTTCCCTTTTCTTTGTGCATTGATCGATTTGGAATAAAATTGATATTTTAAAAATTAACAATAAATAACGTTTTAATAAAATGTTTATGGATAGAATTACGAATTGAACATGCGATTCAAAAGAGTACATAAATTAATCAGGTACGTGTTTTTGGAATTTTTCAAATTTGACCTTTGACCAATTTTATACACAAAATAAAGCAAATTCTCTAAAACTTTGGAAGCTTCTGACTTATGACATACTGAAGATAATGGAACGTTTTTGGTGCCAAATGCTTTATATTGATAATATTTAAAAAGTAAATTTTCAGAATTTTGATATGCTTTTTATTTTAGAAATAAAAAATAAATTAGTATTATTGATGATAAATTTATAATAAATTTCTTTATATAATATAATAAAGCTGTCATGATAATTGAACGCAAATAGCATAAAAATAATTGAATTATTATAAATTTGTCATATAAACATGTAAAATTTGTGCCCATCACTATTTTATATTTATTAGAACTAATTCGAAACGTATTGTACGGATTATGCGGATTGGCCTTCGCCTATGCTCTGGAATGAGTTGGTACGGCCTGTTCACCGCCATCGTCTTCACGATCGCGCCCATGCTATTCTGGTTCGATATTTGGCATGTACTATTCGTATTGCCTTGGTCAATCATGTACTCAATCGTTACCGCACATACGTCCGATTATCTTTCGTATCAACTGCTCTAATTTTCACCATCTGCGTTTACCTACGTGTCAAGATCAAGAATCTGAACCGAATGATCATGCTGAAAACTATAAAGCGGCGTTTTGCGAGTGAGTGGCGTTGACGAGTGATTGATATTATCAAGTCGTTCGATGACGTGTATTGCGAGGTTAGCGAATATAACGACAATTATTGGTCGAAGTATTCGGCGATTTTTATGTCGATGTTCGGCATATGTGTCGTTATGTTCCTCTATTTGTATCACTCGATCTCTGGTTTTGCTTTCTCTATACCCTGTTGTCAGTCTTTTATTGCTTTTTGTTTGTCATTTATTATAAGATAAATGCATTAATACTCAAACACTTGAATCAGACCTACTCGTTGATCAACAGGCTGTTTCACGTCTACATCCGCTCGCCTCCCCTTCTTAGCACTAGGATAAAGGTTCTTGATTATTTTGCTTAAATTAAATCATAAAATCTGGGAATGAAATTGTAGTATAATTAATAAAATTAATTTATGAATAGATTATTTTTAATGTAATGTTTTGTCTTAATTTAAACATTAGTTAATTTACAGATTTCAGCATTTATTGAACGTATTGGCGGCACATTTGTCGGCTTTTATATGTGGAATTTGTTTTAAATCGACAATAATTGCATTTATGAAGTATTCATTTTTAAAATAAATTTTTTGTTTATTTAATCTATATTGCTAAAATTCGATTTTAAATATAGATTTTGATAATCGTCGCTTCGTTTTTCCTCAAACTGGTAGAGATTTCTGTTTTGGATAAAGAATTATAATTGTTTCATGGTAGAGTTTAAGCGTAAAGTTGACAGTATAAGTTTCCTATATACAAGATCATATATCACTAATACTAATTCATTTTTAATAAATAATAAATCATTTTTACTGACATTTATTGATTATTTTACATTATTATGTTGTAACTATATATTACACATACTTATACTATGTACGCGCAGTTATATTAGTTTAAAATGTATATTATATGAGCATATTACAAGTATAAATCATGACCAAGCGTATTTAGGCAACATTTTTACTATTTCAAAACGTTTATGTTTTAATAACATTGTATGTAAATTAATTGATTTAATTATTTTAAAATGAAAAATTAAATATATATGTATTTGTTAATATTTACTAATTTTCAATATAAAAATATGATTTTTAACTAGATATTCAATCACTAAACAAATATATGCAGATAAACAGCCGTACAAATTATATTTAAACGCGATGGCTAATTTTGATACATGTAAACTTTTTACACTAGCTGCATTCTTATCTTGTTTAAGTTGTTTACGATTGTTTACAAATAAATCTTGCCAATGATCAATTAATCCAGCACTTAACATATGCGCCAGCCTATTATATAAAAATTTCAACTATCATATAATAATAATTTATACAGTAGATTTAAAAAAATAAATTTTTTTAAATATTACAGTACATTGTGTTAATGTCATTCTTAAAAGGTGATTGTTTGTTTAGTACAATGCCAAAATAATCAAGAGCAAATGTTGAATCAATATTATTTGGCGGCAGTAGTTGTCCGATTGAAGCCAAATCGAGATTGTATTGAAAAACCGGTCGGCCATGTATCATGCTCAATTCTTTCGGATGTTGAATTAATAATTGTGTAGCATGTGCGAAACTTTTGGCAAGCATATACGTATTGTTAACTATTTGAAAATGTTTCTGCAAATAAATTTATTTAATTATTAATGCATAAATATATAGTGAATAACATTACTGTAATCATTGAAATGTTTAGAAATTGTTTAAATAATAGCAATTTTATTTTCTTATTATGAAATGCCAATATAGTTTGTATATCGAGTGAGCGTTAGGGCTGAGTAGAGCTCTCCCGCATAGAGTAGTCGTAATACAAATGACAACAAAATCCAACTCAACATCAGTTGTCGGAGTGATGTCGGCGTTGACGACAACCGACCGATTGGTTGCGCGAACAGTGCGCTCACGACTGACCATTTAATTTGGATAATTAATATAACACTTATTGAAAGTAACATAGCTAATTAAAATATATATCAATAAAAATCCAAATAGTATAGTCCAAATGTGTGCGTCTAATGGTTGGAATAGGGATGACATGTATTGTCGCACTTGAGGTATGGGAACTGTAAATGTGATCGAAGTTATGTCATAGACTGTTGAGTACGATATGACGCGATCTCTGTCTGGTCTTAGGCTTATGCGTCCAATACCTATATCTGCTTTCTGTATAGTTGTTAGAATTTACATTGTAATATTTATTAGCATTAAAATATATATATATATATTATATAAATATTTAATACTAATAATTAATAATTTTAATACATTATCAATAACCAAGCCAACAACACCATCCCAAGTTTTATTTGGATATTGATTACCAAAATGCATATTACAGTCAATTAGTTCCATTGTAAAATTTATGTATTTCTTAATTGCTAATATAATCTGCGCTTCGTGTCCATCGATGCGTTTTTCTAACTTGTTTGTATTTACAAAATATATGTTTGGAACAAGCTACAATTGTATAAATAATTGGTTAGATTTAATTTTATAAATATAATATTATTAATTGTTACATGGTTTGTCGCAATAAACAATGTTTTCCCTAGTAAATTGGTTAGCATTTTAAACTTAAATATTATATAATTAAAAAATTAATTTTAATATATTGTATTATATATATATAGCTAGTTTAATTTTTATTACTTATGTTAATCAATTTTTTCATTTATAACAATAAACAAAATATTATTAATAATATTATTGTTAAATGTTTACAATTTTTATCAGTACATTTATGACGTTATAAAAACAACAATTATTAAAATAATAATTAAATCTTGTATTTTTCAATGTACTAATATGTTTTCAATATATCGTTATTTAACAATAAAAAACATAATTATATATAAAATAATTTATTAAATAGTATTTTCCATTATTAATATCCTAATAATTTAGCTTATATAATAACTTTTATAAATAAACATAATATGGTAAACGTAAATTCGATTTTTTCATAATCAAAATATTTTTGTTGAGTTTTAAAATAAAAATATTTTAAAAATGTAATTTAGCCTTCACAATAATTTCCGAATCTTGATAAATTAATATCAATACTATATAATTATAATAATAAACAATTTCTTATTTATAAATATATAAATTAAAACTACTTTTTCATATGAGAGAAATTTTTCGCAAAATGTGAACTAAAAGTTAATTCAGAAAATTGTCTTGTCCCAGTTTATAAGCAATAATTAAAATTAATAAATGTAACTGCTATTAACAAAAAATACAATATATTGTAATTTGTAAATACAAATTTTAATTCAATGTTTATAATTTCACATACAGATATTTGTTTTTTTATATAACAGTATTTATCATTTAAAAATTATTTACATTTTAACAAATTTTAAGAAAAAACATATAAATACGCCAATTATCTAAAATAAAATAATAAGCAAATAAAAGTTAATTTTAAAGTTTAATCGTAAAATACAAAACGAATATTTACCTCGTAACTTCTAAAATAATTAATAATGAACCATTTCCAGCATGAATAGCCGATTTTTCTACATCCCAAGCGTTCAATCAATAGCAATAGTTTAATAAGATTTATAAATATAAAATATATTTTACGAAATAAATTTGTATACTAATAATAAAAATAATTATTCGAATTTTACCTTTAATTTTAAACAAGATAAATGTATAAAATATTTATTTGTTATATTAGTTGCATGCAAACTGTTTAATAATTTATACGATTTATTAACATCACAATTAAGTGAAGATGCAATATACATGATAAACGCAAATTCGACCAGAGGAAAGTATGCCGCACTAAATATGGTTATTTTATTTAATGTATCAAGGTATTCAACCATTAGAATATATAAAATAACAATGAATTGCATTCCCAATAGCACCCAAACGGCGAATAAATACTTCGACCAATAGCTGAGATTGTAATCATCGATCTCTTTGTCAATAGCATTCAATGCCTTAATAATATTTTTAATATAAATTGATTTATATTTTTGTTTTGATTTTATACACATTAATAAACTGCAATTAACGTGCTTAATTTGTGTTTTTAAATAATATGTGCTAAAATAGAAACACAATAATACTGATAGCCTAATGCCAAGGCCTAGTACCGGAAAAAGTGCCAACATGATACAATTTGGTAAGCCAAAAATTATTGTTTCAAGCATAGTACTCGTAGTTGTATACATATAGATGCATAATATTATATAACTATATTGTGATAAAATAGTCACTTTCAATATTATAAAAAATAACTTAGCAAGTTTAACTATTTAATAAACATTTTTAGTATCACATAAATGCAATGATCTTAATGTTTGCAAGCCATTTAGCATGTAAAATATGTCTAGGAATGAAGGTTTAGTTTTTATTTTATAATTGTAATAAAAAATGAACTGTATATAATGATTGAGTATTCATGCTGAGATAAGAAAAATATTTAGATGGTATTGCAATCCAAGTAAGTGTGTAAAATCTCCAAAAATTTTGTATAGATTATTGTCTTTAATATCAATTAGCGATAAAATCGGTCGCAATTCGTTGATAAGGAATACGAACGCAATGAACGCCGGATCGCAAAACCGGTTTCGCTGCGTATCGGACGTCCACTGCGGCGACCGATGGATGTGAAGACCGATGCGATGTAGTTGTGATTCCGCGCCAGATATCACCAGTTCGGTCGGTATACACTTATTGATATTTATATTTTTCATTACACTGTATAATTTTAATACAACTTGCAAATTAACGCGAATTTTATGTTATTTTGTGGTGTTTGTTTTCTTGACTTTTATAATATAATACAAACAATTTTTTCTATAAATTAAGCACGCACTTTATGATTAGCATTATAGATCATTTTTATGCAAATATTTAATATTTATATTCAAATACATAATTCTAATTTTACATACAGTAGGTGTATTTCTTAAATATATTAAATGTGTTATTCATGTTTAAGGGTAATTATTGTTTTTAAAATATCAAACTATTAATGTCGCATAACATTTGCGTCACCAAATATTTTATCAAGTATGAAATAAGTGCTTCTCATAAACAGTTACTCATAAACAGAGACGTTATCTAGAAAAACAACTAAACAGATAATTTTTTTATATCAATTAATTTTGAGTATAATTTTCTCACATATCTTGAGATAATTACCGGTTTGTCGGCTGTTATACGAAATCAAGACATTCGCCGGTTTGAGGTCGCGATGAATGATCGGCGGCTCTAATGAATGCAAATAATCCAAACCTAACGACAATTCTTTCAACATTTCAATCGAAATAATATAGTCGATTGAATGCATACTATTATTCAATTGTTTTTAAAAATAATTAAATATATTTTAAAACCAGAATAAGAATAAACTAATATAAACTCAATAATTAATTTCAACTTGACTGTTTATTAATTATTTACATAACATTATAATTATAAATTTAAACACAACACTATTGTGACATTTCAATGAATTTGAAGAAAAAACAAACTAGAATTCCTAATATCTAATAAAAATATATTAATAATATTAATAAATGGTAAATTAAAACAATACATGTAACTTATTAATAACCTCGTAACTTTTAAAATAATTAACCACAAACAATTGCCAGCATGAATAGCCAATTTTTCGTTTACCCAATCGTTCAATAAATGACATTAGCTTAAAGAAAATTGTTTAATAAAATTAAATCAAACTAAACTTATACATAATTAAAACAATACCTTAATCTTTAAACATAAATAACGCATAAAATATTTACTAGCATAATGCGTCGCCACCAAACTGTTCAATAATTTATACGTTTTATTTGCTTCATAATTCAGTGCAGATGCAATGTACATAATAAATGCAAACTCAATAACAGTTACGTAAATAATATTAAGTATGGCAATTTTATTGAATATATCAAGGTATTCAAACAGAAGCATATATAGCAAAACAATGCATTCCATTCCCATTAGAGCCCATATGTTCAGTAAATACTTCGACCAATAGGTGCGGTTGTATTCATCGATCTCTTTGTAAATAGTATTTAATGTTTTAATCACATTTCTAATGTATATTGAGTTATATTTTTGTTTGCTTTCCATACGCATTAATAAACTGCAATTAACATGCATAATTCGTAGTTTTACGTAATATGTGCTAAAATAGAAAAACAATAACACCCAAAGTGTAATACTGTGCCCAAACACCGGGAAAAATGCCAACATAATAGAATTAGGCAGTGCAAAAAGAATTATTTCTATAATGCTACAATTAATTGCGTAAATATATAGATTAAATATTAGATAACCATATTGCAATAAAATAATTATATTTAAAATTTTAAACAATAGCTTTGCCTGTTTAGCTAATTTATAAACCTGTTGCGAATTAAATAGTCCCAATGATCTTGGTGTTTTAGAACCGTTTAGCATGTAAAATACTGCTAAGAAAGATGGCGACATATGTGTTTTATAATTGTAATAAAAAATTAGCTGCACAAAATGATCTAAAATAGCTGCCAAGATAAGGAATATATTTAGATGGTAGTTTATTCCCATCATATACGCTAAATCACCGAATATTATGCGCATATTATTGCTTTTTAATACAAATAGCGATAAAATTGGTCGCAATTCGTTAGCAAAGAATACGAATGCAATGAAGAATGGATTACAAAATCGGTTTCGAGTCATACGCGATGTCCACTTCGGCGCCACATTTAGGTGTAGACCGATTCGGTGCAGTTGTAACTCCGCGCCCGATATAACCAGTTCTTGTGGTAAATATTTATTGATATTTATATTTTCCATTTTATTATTAATAAAAAAATTTGTAATCTATAATAATTATACTATGGTGGATATTATACACTTAAACAATCTAAATATAATATATTTATAATTATTACAAATATTTTAATTAGACCTCAAAAACAATGCAAGTTTGATGTGTATTAAGCAATGTTTGCTCTATTAAAACATGTTTTGCTGTATAAATAATTTTAAAAATATATGTATTAATAAGTAATTAAGTTAATTAAATTTATACTGCCTAATATGTTGGCGCATTAATCAATACATATATGCTCGTGTTGATAATTATGTTTTTATAATTAATACATTTTAAAAGTATTTTTAGTATTTTGCAAATTAATATTATTATTACAAATAATTAAATTGATAATTAATTGTAAATAATCATTGTTTTTTAAGATATAGAACTATTAATGTTGCTATTGTAATATTAAAACACTAACTTGCTAAAATTTTTATTTGTTTGAATATGTAAATAGATCGTTTTTAATAGCTTTGATGGCTGCAAGCAAAGAAAAGGTATATATATATTCATCGCCGATGCATATGCACACTTTTAGCGTTATATTAATAGCGCGCCAATATGAGATGTCTTAAAAATGGAACACATTGGTGGATGGTATGCATTAGTGGAGTGTATACTGCCATTAGAAATGCATTGGGATAGGAGATTGGACGGCATCAACGAGCTGATACTGAGGATTGTACAACAATTAATATGTGGTATGGGAA
>JAQIXC010000927.1:0-18479 GCA_034697605.1 Metabelba pulverosa | reverse complement strand
TGACTAATCTAGTAATCCAAACTAGACATATGATATATCGTTGGATGCAGAATAACAAGTGGAATTATAATAATCAAGTAAAATATTTTTAATATAAAGCACTAAAATAATTTTTATGAAAAACCATAATAAAAATTACATTTTGCAATTTTATTAAAAAACGGTGATAGGGCCCCCTCGTGATTTTTTTATATGTTAAACATATTTATGTGCTTATAAGAATTAAGTAATAAAACTCACAAGTTTCGGGCCAGAACATGTATAAAAAAATTATCAAAAATTTTAGAATTGATTTTACTACCGTTATTCATGTAAAATTAAAATTTTTATTAATTAAATTTAAAGGTCTTATATAAACTTAAATTATCGTGAAAGATTCATTTGATTATCTCTTTTAGTTTTAAAATGGCTGATGGTCAAAATTTCGGACTTTGAGAGGGCGTGGACGCCCTCAGGGGCGGAGTTTCAAAATAATTTTTTCAGAAAAATGTATTATTTATTATCCACTATTAAATTAACTAAAGATCACGCTTATCTTTTAAGAATCGGATTTCAATATTATTAAGCACTTAGGTCCTTTATATATAATTTAAACTCATTTCGTTATTTTTTTTAGATACAACCCTCGCTCGAGCAGTTGGGTTGTCCGCCCTGTCCGCACCGGTAATTCTTATAATTGAAATTAAATGTTTGTGTAATTAATTACTTATTTTTTTATTTAATAAAATTATTACTGGTATCTTAAAGCATGATAATTTAATTAATAAATTCATATAATTTTGTTAGAACTGTCAGCATTTTTATAAATTTTGACTTGTAACTTACAATTGGTTTTATTAAAAATTATATGGACAAGCTTAGATTTTTAATTTAAAACATATTTTTATATTAATTATTAATATACAAAATTAATATTGTGTTAAGGTTTTTAAAAAATCAAATGTAGACTGGAATAAAAATATGAGTAGTTTTATAATATACAATCAATAATTTATTAGAATTAATTTTACTTGTTATATATACTTTTACCCGAAAATGTTTTATCACTTCACTCACTTCAATCGATACGGTCATCGTATGCGGCGGCGGAACACTGGATCTACTACACCAACTACGGGTGCCGGTCGGCGTCGAGGAGGCCGAGCACGAGATGCTCGCATTCAGTTCGGTTCGGCGCTCGGGTTCGGCGCAGACGCCGCAGGACTTGCGTTGGCCGGCGAGCGCTACCGAACTGCCGACGCGCAGCGCCTACGAAAAGGCGTGGCTCGTCCGCAAGTGGTATAACCTCGACGTCCGGTTCATGAAACCGTTGCTAAATTTTACAGTTTACATTGTAAATAAATGTTCTATGTAATTATTTAAAATATGATTTAGAAATAGCTTAAAAGTAAAAATGAACAATATTAGTTTATTAAAACGTTTTTATGATTATTTTTATGTTTTTATGCAAATTGCAAAAATAAAATTTTTAAGTCATTATTTAATGGAATAGATAGTGATTTTAGGATTAATATTGATATTCAATATCATGAAAACCATCAGGTGTAAAATTGTGGGCTCTATTTTCAAAATGTGTCTTGATATTATTATTTAAACAGGTTTCATAAAGAGCAATAATAGCTTAATATAATCTTTGCATAAATAAAATACATTTATAATAAAAATTCATAAAGTAATAGATAAAACAAAACAACATATTTAAATTAACTAGTTTATTGTTTGCTTGCTTTAAATTTACAACAAAATTGTTTTTTGCAATAAAATTATAAAAACACTGAAATAGATTTTTAATTTTAAATTTTCATTTTTGCTATACCGACTATAGTACATGCTTTCACTCACATTTAATATTTAAATTAATACAGATTAAATATTTACAATTTATAAATAATAAATTTTTATTTTAAAAATGTTTATTAAAAATAAGCATCCAATAATGCATCAACGATAAACGAAATAGTATCGTTTGCATTCAACATCAATAATTACAGTTTTAAAAACATACATTATAAAAAATGCTTTATTTCATATTTTACTTTATTGCACAAAAATCTGCCAAAAGAGACGTCGTATGCAATCAGACATATATATATGATAGCTGAATTTTAAATTATTTAATAAAATAAAATATTAAAATAAATAAATAGCTATAATGTGCTCAAATTAATTTATGATAATTCTTTACATTAAAATTAAATTATAAACTGTTTTATATTTTGATATTGGCGAATTTTGAATAAAAATAAAGATTTAATTATAAAACTGTAATTAATATTTAAATGAAATATACATTTAGCGTTTTTACTATGTATTATATCAATTGAACGCACATGGTGATATTATTATTGTTGGCTAATCATAAAAATATATTAATGAGAATATATGTCTACCGTTTAAATTTTGCTACTAAATAATCAATTAAATTTTAATATTTTTTATTAACATTATTTTACAAAACTTAAACTTATTTGGTTTTTAACTACATAATTCATATCAAACAATATTTCATCATAAACAAATATTTCAGTTTTACAAGAATATTAATATTAGAAAAACAAAATAGTCAAATTGTTATATAATATTAAAAAACATCAAATATGTTCTAAACAATAATAATTAAGTATGATTTACAGTATAATATTATCTACTCTAATTTATCATAATAAAAAAGTTATATTAAAATATACTCGTTTCTTATTCCATCAATTTAGAGATGAGCAAAAAGACTTCAGGTCTTAGGACCCGGACCTGAGGTCTTTAGAGGTCCGGGTCCGGGTCCTCAATGTAGAGGTCCGGGTCCGGGTCCTCAATGTAGAGGTCCGGGTCCGGTCCGGTTCTTTGGGTCTTGGGACCTCGGACCTCATTAAGACCTGACAAACATAGAAATAGCTATAAAATTGCACCAATTTACTATTTTTATAATATTGTATATATTAACAGTAAGCACTAGTTTACACAAGTTGACTAATATTGTCATTATTAGTGTTATTTAATACATAAAATTAATGATATGTAATCTAACACTTTTTATTTGGTTAAAAATCACAAAATATTATGCAAGAAGTCCGAGTCCGAGTCTATATATAGAGGTCCGGGTCCCGGTCTTTAAAGATCTTACAGGACCGGGTCCGGGTCTTCAATGAAAAGGAGGTAAAGACTTCAAAGTCCCGGAATTGCTCAGCTCTACATCAAGTTAAGAATATTATATTAATTGAATTAAATTGGATTAAATGAAATTTTAATACGTGATTAAATGACAGTTTAATACAAATGTTTATACAAGACGTAATAAGCTTTATGATTTAATTAATATTTTAACTAAATGTATAAAATAAAACATGATTAATAAACTTAAATATTTGTAATATTATTATTTATTTTAAAACAAATTTTGAAAAAATATAAATATACTTATTAAATAAAATTTCGTATTAACAAATATATAATTTATATTATTTAAAAAACTTTTGCATAATATGGTATTCCAATTAAATAAAAATTATTATATATTTATTTAGATTTACAAATAGGAATATAATACCATTTACACGTTAACTAAATATTTAAAATAATTTATTAAACATGTTGCCTATAATAATAAATATAAATTTGCTAATAAATTATATTATAATAAACTATAGGCGCGATCATGACGTACGCCTTCTTCGGCACAACCATCTCGTGTCTGGTCGTCGGTGTAGTGATGCGACTACTCGTCTACGCAATGCCGACTACATTGGCGGAGCTGTATTAAAACGACTGCCTCTATTTCTTGACCATCATATCGGTTACCGACCGGTTACACTACTGGCCATCTTCAACGAACTGCACGTGGAGGTAACGCTATACGCGCACCTATACGGCGAATCAATATTAAACGATTCAACTCCAATAGAATTAACACGGTCAATTAACTCGCTTTCTCAATACTACACATTCGGCTTCGTGACGGCCGTGAGCCGCGCGTTCGGTAACTTCGTCTACATATTCGTCCTCTCATTCATGTCAGTGTCCTCTCATTCAAGCGTTGATCAATTTTAATTAAGTTTAAAAAAATGTTTAATCCTAATATTATTAAATATTCTTGTTATTGTTGTTTATAATAAAATAAAATTAGTTAATAACAATAAACTTTAAAATTAGAATTAGTTTTTTCAGAACATTGAATGTCGATTAAATAAATTTAATCAAAATGATTATAAAAAGTTATATAATATTGTGTTATTACAGTTTAATAGTTGTGAATAAATATTTCATTTTTTAATTATATATTTTCGAAAATTAAATAAATATTCGATTCTTATAATATTTACCATACAATAATAAATTAAATAATAATGTAAAATATTTTTACAATTTAAATCAATAGTAATCGTAATAATTTCTAAAAAGGCATGCTAAGGATAAGTATGAGCAGAAGTATGTACGAGATATTCACCAAATTCATATCGTGCTACGAAAAGGCGTGGCTTATTATTTTAATGATTATCATGTTATATAATCTTTGTAAAAAATAACAAACCGATTTTGAAAATTGTTAATAATTCTAATAATAGTTACTTAATGTTTGAATAAAGAAAATGTTACTTGTATATTAATATTGAAAATTAGTGTAAAATATATTTTAAATATTATGATTTAATAAAAATAAATGTTAAGTTTATACAATTTAATTAATCATTTATTTAATTATAAAGCTATTTTGTTATTTTGTAAATAAGCTAATATAGTGTAAACTGTAATTTAGATTAACATATATATTTAATAAAATTAGTTAATTAGTAACAACTTAAACTGGATGAGTCTTATAATAAATTATTAATATTAATAAATTAATGATATTTTAAAATAATCTCTAACGCAATGAAAGATATGAACGCAATTCGATTAACAAAATTTCAAATAAATTATAAATATGTTCCGATATGAACGACAAATGTAAAGCGTTTATAAAATATAAACATTAATGTTAAAATCCAAAATTTTGTTGGCCACTATTGTTGCTTCCAAATAATTTTTATTAGATTGAAACATCAAACTAAATAATAATTTTAATTTTTATTACAGTTTTAAGCTATTTATGCAAATATATCATATATTTCCATTTTATGCGATACTATGTTAATTTAGGATAAATTATTAACAAATTATGTATGAAAATTTGTTTTAAAATATTGTAGACATCGCTCAGTAGTCAAACATATATTTTATTAAACAGTACAAAAAGTTACATTTATCAAGTACATTTTAGACTAGGTATTACAAGGACATAGTGTGTGCACACAGTGTTAGACAAGACAAGACTACTGCTTGTATAGCAGTTTACATACAGTTTTATTCATGTAAAAGTAATATTTAGATTTCTAGGAATTATTATTAAGCAATACATACGCTATACATAAGCAATATCTAAGCAATACATAAGCAATGCATAAGCGATAGTCAATACATAACTTTTTAGTAACAAATTCTAGGAAATTTACAAATACAATAATCATGAATAATTTAGACTCCTACAATATTACAGATATTTACTTTGTATATACACCATTTTTAATAAATAGCGCGGGCTCTAAAACCGCATTTTCTCGGGAACGGGTTGGCCGATTTTGGCAAACTTTAGTTAAATTTGTTCAAAATCCACCCACGCAACTTTTGACCAGAGCAATTTAGAATATGTTAACTAATATAATAACTATCACAAATTGTCATTCCCATAGAACATAATGGGAAAAAAATAAAGTGTTTGGTTATTTGCAATAAACTGGTAAAATTCCTCCACATTTCAAAGGCATATCCAAATAACTTATATTTTTAAACAATTTAAGCTTGTTTTTAAACATTTAAGTAATTAAATTGCAAAAATTATAAACTAAGAAATTTGCATCTGTTAACATGCAAAAAAAGTTATTCAAAGCTAATTTTTATATTAATTAACATATTCCAAATTGCTCTTGTCAAAAGTTGCGTGGGTGGATTTTGAACAAATTGAATTAAAGTTTGTCCAAATCGGCCAACCCGTTCCCGAGAAAATGCGGTTTTAGAGCCCGCGCTATTTATTGGAAATGGTGTATATAAGCGCAACCTGGCAAGAACAAACTTTAATTTTATTTAAATACTAACTGTAGTATTTTATAAAATTATTCTACACTGCCCGCCAGATATATGTGATCAGTAAACGATGTAGTATATAGTGACTTGGGATACAAAAAATATAACTTTAAACTGGAAATTTGACATAAAAATTTGTATCAAGTTGCACTTGCTCTTTCTCATGCTTATTAGATAAAGAACATCATGGTGAACAACATTTGTATAAATAAAAAGTTTGCAGGGCAAATAGTTTATCCGCTAGAGGGATTCAAATTATGGAATTTCAAAATCTAAATATACAACATATATACATCAAATCCTACTAAATCGACCATGCTGATAACAAATATAATAACAGATTTGAGTTATCTCATCAAACAAAAAAGTTGAACTTGAAAATGTACATAAATCAACCATAATTGGGCTATAACTTAAAAACTATTAAACCTAAAGCATTTTAACTTTTACCATTTGACTTAGGATGTTTTTTCCAGTAGGATAAAGTATATAATTTATATTTCTAAATTTTAACCAAAAAACGCACTAAAATTAAAAATTAAAATTATATGTGTTTTCCAATTGAAAAACTCATCCTAAGTCGAATGGTATAAGTTAAAATGCTTTAGGTTTAATAGTTTTCAAGTTATAACCCAATTATGGTTGATTTATGTACATTTTCAAGTGCAACTTTTTTGTATGATGAGATAACTCAAATCTGCTATCATATTTGTCATCAGCATGGTTGATTTAGTAGGATTTGATGTATATATGTCGTATATTTAGATCTTGAAATTCCATACTTTGGAGCCCTCTAGCGGGTAAACTATTTGTCCTGCAAACTTTTTATTCATACAAATGTTGTTCACCATGATGTCCTTTATCTAATAAGCATAAGAAACCACGAGTGCAATTTGAATCAAATTTTTATGTTAAATTTTCAGTTTAAAGTAGTAATTTTAGTATTCCAAGTCACTATATACTACATCGTTTACTGATCACATATATCTGGCGGGCAGTGTATATTATGGTAATATTATTCGGTATTAATTAAAATGATAAAATAAAAAATAATCTATTAAATTTTTTACAGTCTTATACGAGTGTTTATTGAAATCAGCATGCATTTTTGCTTTTTATTCAGCACTACAGTAAACAAAAGTTTTTAAATTTTATATTAATATATTTTTATTATTTCAACTAATTATAAGTTTTAAGCGCCGATGTAGAGGCAAAACGAGAGCTCCGACAACGGCGTCACTGTTCCGACGGCCAGACATGAGATGGTTGTAATTTTTATTATGTTTATAAAGGTAATATTATTTTAAACAAATTTTTATTGATAACTTGATAAATTCTAAAACAAAATTTGCATATTTGCTTAGAAAAATGGCAATATTTTATAAAAATATAAAAAATAGTTTGAAACTGTACAAACTATTTATATCATTGTTTAGTTGTATCTTGTTAACTAAAGATTATAATTTGGCAATAATTTCATTAAGAAATTTTTAAGATTTTACATTTAAATTGAATTTTAATCATGATTGCAATTTTTTAATTAGTTTACTAGATATTTATAAGTTAACAATTATTATAACTTATCGACGGAGCAGTTGAATACCACCGATAGTGTGAGTAGTCGCTCGATTATTGTATGCAACAATTGCATTTAAAACTTACGTATAAATATAACGCAATAAAAATATGTTTAATTGTTTTTATCTATAATATACAAATTTAAAATTTTTAATTAAAAATTATATGAAAATTAAGTTAATATAAGCATTATTATTATTTAATGAATTATCATATATAAAATTAAATATATTGTACTGAATATTTCCTGATGTCGGTGCTATCAATTTTATTTATTATAGGATATTGAATTCATAAACATTCAAATTTAATGTGATTTACAGTTTAAATTGTGAAAATAATATTTATATATGCAACTCAGCTCGCATTTGACTACATCAATCTAAAGCATTTAACTATTTATTTTTAAAAGTAAATTTAATGCTAGTTTATATTACTAATATTAAAATATTGTGTTAATTTTATAAAATATAAAATATTTTGTTTTAAATCTATAAAATTTATTTTAATTTATATTAGTAAATGAGTTTATACATATTATTTTAATTGCAAAATTTAATTAAACTATAAGATAATTTATAAATAAAGATTGTTAGAAATAATATTGCATTAACTTATTAAAATAAGTTATAATACTTTTAAATAAAAAATAACCAGTATTATAATTGTTAAAAATTACAATTCAACATTAATTTGTTTTACAGTTGCCAATTCTTGGTTTAAGATGTACTTGTTTTCACCTTAATAATTTCTTGAGTTCTTATGTAATAATTCATTTAGATAATAACATTTTGTAAAAATATCAACAATTATATTAAAATTAATTTTGCTTGGATTAATCTCTGAATCATATGTATTATACATATTTACACAATATTTATAATTTAATTATTGATTTTATTTTATATGAACTAAAAATTAATAAAATAAATTATTTAAATATAATTAATTTTTAAAATTTAATAAATAAAATAAGTAATAGTTCACACAGTTTGTAGTCAATATTATTTATTAATAAATTATTATATAACTTTGAATTAGTAAATATTCAAATTTATAGTGGTTTACAGTTTGAATTGTGAAAATAATATTGATATGTGGTAAATAAATTCATATAAAATTTTAATTAAAGTGATATGTAATTATTGTTATATTTTATAAATAATGATTTTATTCAAATAGTGAGTTTATAAACTCCATATTAGTTTTCTATATTAATTAAGAAATGTTTAATTTTAATTATATTGTAAATATTAAACTAATCAGACGGACGACGAGAGCGACGACGAGCTCGTAGTGCCGGTCAGTCAACAGGAGTCGCACTTCAGTCGAACGAATTCAGCCAAAAATCAGTCGACGGACTATAACAACGGCTGTAATACAGGTATTGGTTGTGGCGCTCGACAGCTGATAAACAATAAGTAAAAAGTAGACAAGAATTGGCCGAATATACGCGCAGTCGGCCGCCGACTGCACATTATTAGACTGTCGGCCGAGTTAGTACTTGTAAGACATCGCTGGATATCCATTTAATTCGCTGAATATCCTCTCATACGTACTGCTGCTCATACTTACCATCTGCACGATATGGCTGTTCAAGCGCCGACGGGTCCGGTACCTGCACGAGACCGGTCTGGCCATGATCTACTGGCTGATAGTCAACACCATTATCCGCTATATTTGCCAAAAATCAAAACATTTTTGATGTTTAATAAATTAATAATAATAATGTTACCTAAAATAATTGATATTCATCAAAATCCCCATTTTTAATTAAAATAATAAATAACTACATAATAATTTTTAAATATTAGCTATTTACAGTTTATAATAAAAGAGAGAACGGCGCCGCTATAGTTCGATATATAGATATATAGTAGAACTCAACAGTTCTTATAGTTGTTCAGAAACAATCACAAGCAAATAATAAATATTTATTTATGATGTATTTATTCTATCATTATTTATGATGCAACGGAAACTAAAGTAATCGATTATGGATTTATGCATATAATATTTTTAACAATTATTATCATAGAATCAAGTTTTTTTATTTTGAGGTATTTTTTCGCTACATTGAACACATTCGTTTTTCGGTTTATATATAATAATAATTTGTTTTTATTAAATATTAAACAATGATAATTTATACTTATAAACTTTAAAAAGTAGCATTGATAATCAAATATATACTTATTAGTAGTAAAAGATAGTGGAGTATGCAAAATATACAATAATATTTATAATATATTAATTTATATATATATTGTTAATACAGTATATTATTTAGTTTGATATTTAAGTTATTTTAATAACTAATTACCTCTATGCTCATTTTTAATTGAATAAGTAACCCTGAACACAAAGCAATTGCTCACAATAAAACTAATGCAAATAATTTTATTTATCTTGAAACAAATAATTCAATGCAATGAAAATTTATATTGTTACAAAAATTAACTATTTATTGTATATAAAATAATTGGTGTTCACTATTTAGACATACACACGATACTGACATACACAGCATATGTCACAATATACAGACATATACAGCGTATGTCACAGTTCTGACATAAATTTGTTCATTACAATTCTTAATTACTGTAGATAATAGATCTATATGTTTAATATTTTTATTCATTTTTAAAAATATAGTTCAAATATTAACAGATGTGTTTAATTTAATGTGTTTAATTTATAATTGTTTATATATGTATAATTAATTCAAAGTATTGGAAGTATTGGAAAGTTAAGATTTTTATATGTTTATATTAAATAGAGTTGTAATTAGTGTCCATTTATATAATTTTAAATAGTTTATTTATTTTTTAATGAATAGTGAAATTAATAATATCGGTTAATTTTAATAATTTTGTTTAATTTATTTACAAAAAACTGTTATCTATTTACCAAATAAACTACTCGTGCTATGCGTACTTGACAAAAATATCAACAAAAATAAGATAGTAGATATTTACTATTAAAAATTTTGAATTTATACTAAATTTAAACAGTATGTAAATTTTCAAAATGTCAACAAATAGGCTCATTATATGCGAATCAATCCAATATTTAAATAAATTAATGTTTAATTTACTAATTATATGTTTAAATAATATAAATCATATAAATAATTAGTTATATGTAAATAATATAAATCATATAAATAATTAGTTATATGTAAATAATATTCCAAATAACTAATACATATATAATAAGAATAAAATAGTTACAAGTTTATTTTTTTAAATATCATATTAAATAATGTAAATTACGAATATATTTCAGTATCCTGACAATCGGATGTATAGCAGTAATCTCATGTAGCGTGTATGTCAGAATTGTAACATACGGAGTGTATATGTCAGAATTGTGACATACGAAGTGTATGTCAGAATATTGTGACATACGAAGTGTATGTCAGAATATTGTGACATACGAAATGTATGTCAGAATATTATGACATACGAAGTGTATGTCAGAATTGTGACATACGAAGTGTATGTCTAAATAGTGAACACCAAAATAATTACAATGTTGTGATGATTTGATTACCCATTTATTTCATAATGACATATTTTGTTAAGAGATATATAAATTTGCTGCTTATTATTGCTGCTTACAGTTTTCACAACAATGTAAGATTATATTATCATGTTTAAACCAAAAATATGGAATTTCATTATGAACTATCACATATTTTAATATTATTGGTATTGGAATCTACTTAATTATTTTTAAATTATTTTAAAATAAAAATTAGTTAGTGAACCATAAACTAGCATAGTACTAAGTTAAATACATTTGTATTAAAGAGTATACTTAATAAAAATTACGGCCTTGTTTTCGTTTCCAAATATCTTACACTCAATTTTTAATAGTTTTCTAGATAAATTATTATTTGTATTACAGTCTATAATTTAGTAAAATTACACTAAAAAATATATGTGAACTTAAAAATAATTAAATTAATTATAAACTGTCTATTTAAATCTAAATAAAGTAAGTTATATTTAAAACAATTTACAAATATTACAAAGCTTGTAATTTACAAAGCTTGTTTGCATAATTTCATAATAAAAATTATAATATACAATATTAATTAAATAAGAAATATTATGCATGTTAAAATTCTGGTATGACCAAACATTATTTTCAATAACTAATTAGACAATCACCAAGCGCGTAAATTACTGCTAGTTAAATTGCATGAGTCCGTCGCTAACAAACACGTTGGCGTCGGTGATGTAGGCGGCGTCGGTCGACGCGAGAAACGCCGCCGTTTTGGCGATATCGAGCGGTTCGCCCGACCGCTGGAGCGGTATTTTCGCCAAATATTCGAAAAACGGATCGGCCGGGTCATCGGGTTTATGAAATAGCCCAGGACTATTTATTACAAAATATATTTAGTAATTAGTAATTAATATGCGTATTATATGTGTTGAATTAAATCAAATGATAATTAATTTACTTGGAATTATAAAATTATGAAGTTATTATAATGCATTGTAGTAGAGCTGAGCAAGCAGACCTCGGGTCTTAGGATCCGAACTTAGTTTTAATAGAAGTCCGGGTTCGGGTCTTTAATGTGGGACTTTCGGTGTTCTTGTCGTTCCCGATGTGTACCTAATTTTTGTTTTATAAATTTTTAATGCCTTTAATTGCTAGCAAAGAATAGGTATATATAATTTCACCTCCATAATTATAATGGTTCGGCACAGCACTAATATAAATCTAGGTTTATGATAAACGGCTGTTAACAAGCTGATATTGAGGATTGTACAACAATTAATATGTAGTATGAAAATATGCATTATAATGGCTTGGCTCAGCACTAATATTAATCTAGATTTAGGATAAACGATTGTTAACGAGCTGATATTAAGGATTCTACAACAATTAATACGTGGTATTGGAATTTACATTATGAGGGCTTAGCTTATCACAAATATTAATCTATGCTTAATAAATGATTATGCTTTATTGTGAAGGGGATTCAAGTAAATTGTAAAACGTATTCTTGCACATCTGTGAAGTTTTTGTATAGTATACTAATATTAAAGGAAGTGAAAGTAAATTGTAAGACGTAATTAATGACGTGGGTTATTAAGGTAGCTTGGTTGGTCACTAACATTAATCTATGCTTATGATGAGATGAATTTAAATTTAACGGAATAATATTTAGGGGTAATATAAATGAGTAATATAACTTAATTAATCTTTCATTATATGCTCATTTAATAAATAATTAAAACCCGTTATAAATTATGGACCTGCCGTCAAAGGCATTAAGTTCATACTGTTAGGTCTTGTTATTAATATACAGTATGAAACATAAACTCCATACACGCCTTAAGTCGATTATCTCATGAACCGCTCAACCAATTTTTAAAATTTTTAATTCAAATGTTTTACATTTTTGCCACGCAACTTTCCACAAAAGAGTTTTTGTAAATACTTGATATTTTAAAAATTACAACATAAAACGTTTTTTCAATTTTACAAAATTAAAATGGTGATCTAATGTTGAAATAATAATTAGAACAAAACATTTTTCACATTAAATTAACAGTGAACATTAAAATAAACGTTTAAATTTATACTTAAATTATTTTTAAAATTATAACAAAAAATTGCTCTCATTGATTAAAATTAAGCAAATTATGAAAAAATTATTTTATCATTTTTTCAACATTTGAGCAAAATCAACAGTATTATTTAAACAAAAATTATCTAATTATAAATTTATACATTTATTTTACTATTTTATATTAAATAAATTATAAAAACAAGACTGCCCAGTATGACGTTAATAGCTTTGATAGAAGGTCCATAATATGTAGCTGGTTTTAATCATCTATTTATTTATTGAGCATATTCTGTAATACTAATTAAATTTTATCACTCATATATATTACCTCTCAATATATTCTGTTAAATCCGCCTCATAATAAGCATAGATTAATGTTAGTACTAACCAAGCCACCTTAATTCGACTTCTTATAACCCATGTCAGTAATTACGTTTTACAACTTACTTGCATGCCTTCAATATTAGTTCGTTCACAGCCATTTATCATAAACCTAAATTAAAATTAGTGCTGAGCCAAGTCATTATAATGCAACTTCCCACACCACACATTAAGTTGTAGAACTAACTCTCAATATTAATTTGTTGAAAATCACCCATCATTAACCTAGATTAATATAAGTGCTGAGCCAAGCCATCTTAATGCAAATTCCCATACCACACATTAAGTTGTAGAACTAACTCTCAATATCAGCTCGTTGAAAGTCATCCATCATTAACCTAGATTAACATAAGTGCTGTACCAAGCCATCTTAATGCAACTTCCCATACCATACATTAATTGTTGTACAACCCTCAATATCAGCTCGTTGAAAGTTACCCATCATTAACATAGATTAATATAAGTGCTGAGCCAAGCCCTCTTAATGCAACTTCCCATACCACATATTTATTGTTGTACAATCCTCAATATCAGTTCGTTGAAAGTCATCCATCATTAACCTAGATTAACATAAGTGCTGTACCAAGCCATCTTAATGCAACTTCCCATACCACATATTATGGGTGGGTGGGTGGGGTCAGAGGTGAAATTATATATACCTTTTCTTTGCTTGCAGCCATCAAAGCTATTAAAAATTACGTTTTAAAAATGTCATAATTTAAAATTTATAATATTTAAAAATCAATTTTTGCTGTAATTTTTTAAATATCAGGTATTTACAAAAACTTTTGTGGAAAGTTGCGTGGTAAAAATGTAAAACATTTGAATTAGAAATTTTAAAAATCGGATTAACGGTTCATGAGAGAATTTTCTTAAGGTGTGTATGGAGTTTATGTTTTATACTGTATAAACTGCAAATTAGTTTAAAATGTAATTTATTTCTATCGAATTATCTTATCTTAAGTCAATTGGCTCACGTCATAAATGTATCAATTAATTTATAAATAATATAAACTATATTTTATTATTTTAATTTATAGTTAGGCGTTTAATATTACTGTTTATTAAAGATATCGGCATAAAGTTAATAAAAATTAAAACAATTAAAAATTTAAAGTTAATAGTAATAATGTATACATAACTTCTAATAATATTGTTGTAAACCATTTGTTAAATTTAAAATGTATAAATAAAATATAAATAATTTTTGTAAAAGTTATTATTTTTATATTATTATCAGTTAAAATAAAATATTTTACAATAATAACATCAAACTCTATCATCAAGATATTTATTTAAATCATCTATACATTTTAATATTTTTATTATTAGAATCAACTGTAATTATTAGCTTAAATAAAATAATAAAAATAAATTAAAAATTATATCTACGTATTTTACATTGAACTTATTAATTGAAACAATGTTTTCAATCTCTAGATCACTATAATGACCATATTTAATCACGAACCATTTTTAATAGCTTTGATGGCTGCAAGCAAAGATAAGGTATATATAATTTCACCTTCATCCCACCCACCCACCCAACCCACACATCCCGTTGATATCTATTTGAATAGCGGGGAAAATTTCGCTGTTAATAGAGAGGCTCTTTATACTTTTAACACAGCGGATATAACATTTTATGCTATCAGTTGTATTAAAATTTTGTTTTTGTATTTTGTGACTTGTATATTTGTAATCATGACGCTCTGTATTAAGAAACATAATAGCGAGGTTTATTTTGCACTTTAAATACAAGTGCTGGTAATAAAACTGCATTTGTTTTGCAATCGGGAAAAACGAAAAAATATGTACTAATAGTACGGTTTTGCAGGTTAATATACAAAGAATTGCTAATATAAATAGATATTCACTGTATGCATGAGTGGAGGGTATGCTGCCATAGGAAATGCATTGGGCTAGTGGATTGAACGGCTGGTGTGCTTAGGGCGAGCATTGTAAAAATGCACACTTTTAGCGTTATATTAATAGCGCGCCATTTTGAGATGGCTTACAAATGGAACACATTGGTGGATGGTATGCCTTAGTGGAGTGTATACTGCCATAGGAGATGCATTGGGATAGGGGATTGGACGGATGGGGTGCTTAGGGGGAGCATTGTAAAAATGCACACTTTTAGCGTTATATTAATAACGCGCCATTTTGAGATGGCTTACAAATGGAACACATTGGTGGATGGTATGCATTAGTGGAGTGTATACTGTTATAGGAAATGCAGTGGGCTAGTGGATTGAACGGCTGGTGTGCTTAGGGGGAGCATTCTAAAAATGCACACTTTAAGCGTTATATTAATAGCGCGCCATTTTGAGGTGGCTTACAAATGGAACACATTGGTGGATGGAGTGCGTTAGTGGAGAGTATACTTTTATAGAAAATACATTGGGATCGGGGATTGGCCTACTGGTGTACTTAGAAGTAACATTAGAAGGAGTGTGGTATGGGATTTGACATTATGATCGCTTGGCTCTGCACTAATATTAATCTAGGTTAATGATAAACAGTTGTTAACGAGTTGATATTGAGGATTGTACAACACTTACCGTGTGGTATGGGAATTTACATTAAGAGGGCTTGGCTCAGCACTAATGTTAATCTAGGTTTATAATAAATGGCTGTGAACGAGTTGATATTGAGGATTGTACAACAATTAATATGTGGTATGGGAATTGACATTATGATGGCAGGGCTCAGCACTAATATTAATCTAGGTTTATGATTGATGATTGTTAACGAGTTGATATAGAGGATTGTACAACAATTAATGTGTGAAATGGGAATTGTCATTATGATGGTTTGGCTCAGCACTAATATTAATCTAGGTTTATGATTGATGATTGTTAACGAGTTGATATAGAGGATTGTACAACAATTAATATGTGGCATGGGAAGTTGCATTGAGATGGCTTGGCTTAGCACTAATATTAATCTAGGTTAATGATGGGTGACCTGTGCATCTGTGAAGTTTTTGTATCCCTTACTTGTGCATCTGTGAAGTTTTTGTATCCCTTACTTGTGCATCTGTAAAGTTTTTGTATCCCTTACTTGTGCATCTGTAAAGTTTTTGTATCCCTTACTTGTGCATCTGTGAAGTTTTTGCATAGCTTTAGTATATATTAAGATGTTATATATGTGAGTGGTCAAACTTAATTAGTCTTACAGAATATGCTTAATCAAGAAATAATTATAACCCGCTACATATTACGGAATTTGTATCAAAGCTATTGAAGTCATACTGGGCAGTTTTGTTTTATTATATTTGTATCATAAATTTTTTGTAATTATAATTATTTTAGACAATGAGTAAACATTTTCTGAGTTTTTAAAAATAAAATTATAACAATTTAAACCACATATAACACATATTATTATTTTACCAAGTATGATGTTTTATAATATTATTTCAAATTGCAATGTATCACAATTTATAATTTAATAAATAGATTTTTATTATTTAAAATATAATAAATAAATTGAGTTTAATAATTGTTCATTTTATATGTGATTAGAATAATTTTTATAAATTATTATTTTAAATATATACGTTTGCTAAATAATTTAAATAGTATATTATTTACCACAAAAATATTTGTTAAAATTTATATTTTAATATTTAAAAATTAACAAATTAATTTTCATTGTCGCTTGTGGAGATTCATCCATTTAAAAATATTTAAATAGCAAGAATAAACTAAACTCCATCATAACAACTAATTACAGTTTAATAAAATTAAAATGTTTAGCTTATATGAAATATTTTTAGATTAAATAGGTAAACATATATTTTATATTACTTTAGAATATTAGAGTTATTACTTATTATATAAATTACAACTTAATTTAATAAATAATTTATTTAATAAAAAGTATTTAAATAATTCTGGTCAAACTATAAAACAAGTATTGAGTCATATTTTTTTAAAAATTTATTTATACATGTGATTAAATTATATTATTATATATGTTTAAATTACAGTTTGCTAAATAATATAAATAGAATATAATCGTATAAAAATATTTATTTAAAATTATATAGAAAAATTATCAAATTTATTATAATTCTCGAAAATGATTATACCGTTTTTAAATATTTAATTAACACTAATAATTTAAACTACAATATAAGAACTAATTACAGTTTGGTAAACTCAAATTGTTTAACAAGAGCAGATCAAACAAAAAACCTCAGGTATTATGACCTGGACTCGAATCTTAGTTGTTTTGAGATCCAGTTTCAGGTCCAATTCCTTGAAGCCCCATGAGGTTAAGGTCCTTGATTAGAGGTTCAGTTCCATATTCATGTATTGATTAAACACGTCTAAGACCAACTCAGCTCTAAGTATAATCTAACCCTTGATACATACTAAAAATAAATGTTAAAATTTTATTAACTAAATAACTAAAACCTAAGCAATTTATTTTAAAATTAATTGCATGATCTTATAGCGTTATCTATAATTTCAATAACAAGTGTTATTTATATTAAATTAATCAAGCACTAAAATGTTGATAAATGTTGAAAAATGTGAATAATGAAATGGTTGCCATTTAAGTTATTTAAACTAAAAAATGTATATAATAAAATGTAATATGAAAGTATTACAGTTCTTATTAATCTCTATGTAAAATTAAGTTTTACGAAATACATACTTTAATCTAGAGCTGAGCAGGTCCAGGTCCTAGAGGTCTTTACCCAAGACCTGAGTCTGGACCTGGATCTCTTGCTTAAGACCTGAACCTGGACCTCTGAGATTTGCTAGGACCTGGACCTGAGTCTGGACCTCAGGTCTAAGAC
>JAQIXC010000926.1:0-18481 GCA_034697605.1 Metabelba pulverosa | reverse complement strand
TAAAATCAAAATCGGAACTGTAGTTTTTGAGAAAATGCTCGGGATGTCAATTTTTGTAATACAGTAACAACTGTATATTGTTAGGTTTAAAACAATTAATCGTGTTACATCTAATTACAATGGCGTATGGCCTAAACAAAAAGTGTCCACCAATTGGCCAGGTAGAAGGCGTCGTGTGCAACACTGGCCAGGTAGAGATAATCATCAAGGACGTTGACAATTTTCCAAAATTACCACGTATAGATGTCGATACTGTTCGGATCATAAATACGCAAGCAACAAAAATTGAACTTGTTGGTTTTGTTGGCGAAGTTAAATTAATTAATAATTTAAAACTAGAAAATATCGAATCGCTTTTTGCTTTAAACATGTCAATTTTATCAATCGACAATAGTCCGCGTATTAAGTTTGCGCATATAATGAGCCAAAAATAAATCTATCTAAAAAGTCTAACAATCACAAATGGAAATATCGAAGCGCTTGATCATACATTTGATAATTTCCCCAATCTGGAAATAATTAATTTCGAAAGTAACAAGATTAAATCAATTGGCAGTTATGTGTTTGCAAAACTGCCAAAATTAGACGCCGTTACGCTATATGACGTAACAATATTAAAATCAAACAGTTTACAATTTAATACAAGTGGTCAACCATATGTGCCAACCATTCGACTGTCTGGACAAATAACTCTGGAACAATTTATACGTGCTAATTTAACTAACTTAGCCGCAGATACGCTCGATTTGTCGCTTTCCGAGACTAATATAACCGAAATACCCGAAGACGTGTTCGGCCGCTATGTGACCAAACAGTCGAACGTTCGCATCTATTTCGATGGCAATCCGATTATTTGCGAATATAACAAGGTGAAATGGATTCTTGATAAGCGTGAAGTTGCACAAGACCATTTGATTTATATTAGTTGCTCCAATTATAATAATAATGATTTATATAAAATTGATTTTGCTAAAGATGTACCAAGCTCAAACGTGAAAAATAATTAATTGTGCAAATGTACAATGTATAATTTTGTTATGATATAATTCTCAGATTTAATATCTATATGCAAATTTATAATTATGCTTATAACTTTAATTAAAAAGTATTTTTTATTTTGTTTACAAATTTTAAATAATAAAAATATATAGCAAGAAATATAATAAGATACATATGAAGGAAATTATTTGACATGTTTGTTTAATAAATTTAAGATAATAACTAAAATAGAAATAATAAAACAACAGGTATAATACAAATACAAAATTTACTAGTTGCAAAAGACAAAATTACTTTATAATAATTATTATATTAAGTAAACAGTTGTAAAAATAAATCCGAATAAATGTTAACAATATTGAGTAAAAATTTTGCGATGCTAATTAAAATTAAGAATTGAGTTTTAGAGTGTGTTTATTTAAACAGTAAAATTAATTAATCGCTTAAATTAAGCTCAACTAAGCGAAATTATTTACAAAATTAACTTAACATTAATCATTGTTAATTTATAAATTTAATAAATGTAAAAATTTTCAAAAAACATTATTTAAATATAATTTGCGAAAATTATAATTATAACTATATTAATTTAATAATAAACTACTTATACTGTTTGAAATATTAATATTTTTGCAAATATCCGTTTGAAATTTCATTTGGATAAAATTTGCCATTGTTAAACTTGTTATGTACAGTACAAATGCTGTATTGCTATGCACTGAATGCAAAATTATTTTAATTTGCTATAATATTTAAGCAGATTTGTAAAATAACACTTTACCCTTCTTACCTGCTAGTTCATTTACTGTATGATGCTTAGTTTATATTAGTACTAGCAAATTTTATGAGACTAATTGTAAATGCAATCAACTATATATTACTATAAATTTTATTTAACAAAGATTAATTTTCAATCTCCATTCGAAGAGCCGTACTAATGCTGTAATTTATACATAGTTTAACATATTATGCGATGTGTAAAAGCATCATTTTAGTGCCGCCAATATATTAAATTCGCGACGTGTTTATTTATCTTTCGCTTTATTATGCAACATGTTTAAAGTTAACAAATCGGCAATTTTAAAATTAACATTTATTTCATTGCACACAATTCTACAATGTTACAATGTAATAGTAAAAAAATTTGCTAACAATTAATCGATCGCTGTATTCAATGGCATTTCGCGAAATTGCGCGAATCGTGAAAATAGCGGCCGTTAGTGCAACCCTCGTCGCCGTTAGCGCCGATATCGCTGCCGACATACACCGTCCAGTTGGCGCGGCCGACATTCTCGGCCCAATACGAGCGGCAGTTGTCGCAATCAATTTTGTCGGCGATAATCAGCACCTGACCCGCGCGCGACTCGAGATACGGTAAGTAGACCTTCGCGTCGACGTACGTCGGCACCGGCTGGCCGTTGCCATGGATATCGACATTCGCGTTGACATTGATTTGCGCCAAACTATCGGTGAAATTCTCGGCGTTCAGCAGCGGATTAAACCAAAGTATGAGATCGAGGTGAGGGCGCTGAGGGCCGGCGTCGGCAAACCGGAACGCGTTGGCCGGTATGCGCGCGACGGACGTGTTCTCGATTCGCAAGTCGTATAAACTGTTCAAATGTGTGAACGCGTTCTCCTCAATCACCCTGATACTTTTGCCATTAATAAAGATTTCCGTTACCGTGTTATTGAAACCGGTGCGCTTTGGATCGAACATGTTAGACGGGATTGTATCTAGGTTATTATCGCCGGCTATCAGGAAGTTGTCGAGTTGTGTGAACTGTTCGAGCACTTCGAACACCATTTTGTTGGCCTCGACGAGACTCGGGTTGTTCTCGAGGTTGAGCTCCGCTGTCCAGTCATTCGTGCCGTTGAACGCGTGCTTGTCTATGTGTTTTAAGCTTGTTGCATTTACGATATAGATTTGATCGAATATGATGTCCCCCAATGCGTTCGCTTTGAGTTCCGTTACGGCGGTATTCGTGAGAATGAATTGTACGAAATGTTTCTCACTTTGAAGTAAATGTTTGCTTATATTCGCGAATATCGCCGATACGTCGATATCGGTATCGCCCGCACAGGTGAGGGCTGTCGTGCCGAACACGTGCTCCTTCACGCACGTGCACGGCGCCAGTAGTTCGGCGCTCGGACATGTCTGCGCACTGGCTATAATAGCCATGTTTCCGAGTACTACCAATGTAGCTAACAATCTAATATCTATCGTGATCAATTAATTTACTTTATTTATGTTTTTTTTTTGTACAAGCATAACAGTGTAACATTGTAACTGTAATTTTTAAATAAAAATTACTCACCCATGTTACTTTTCAGTTTGTTTTACAATTTTTTATAATAAATAATTTTGTTTAATTAAATAAAATTTGTTAATGCTAATAATATTGTTATATAATTATGACAATATAAAATAATTAAATTTTATTAATTTATTTTGTAATGTTTGTAACAATTTATATATTTGAGAATATCCTAGTAAAGTTAATAGCTTATATATCTAAAATTATTGCAAGATTAAATAGTAATACAGTATAAATTTTAAAATTATATCTGTTAAAATAGGATTTATACGTAATCAATTTTATCAATTATAAAATAATAACTCCCCAACTTAGCGATAAATAAACTTGGGTGATAAAATAAATTAATTTATAATGTTGGTTTTTATTATAAATTATGTCAAATTGTTGTAAAACAAAATTTTGCTAAAATTGTAAATATTAATGTATTTTTAAAAATACAATAATTAATTAAATATTTATAAACAAATTTATTATAATAATATATCAAGTATTATTTTAGCTAGTGAGTTACTAGCTTATCAGTTTATGATTCATTTATAAATTTCTTTTTCCAAAAAAATACCCTGATTACATCTGCTATTTTTTACATCCTATATTATATCATTAATAATGATTCATTATATTTATGATAATAGATGATTAGTTGCTTAGCCTATAGATAAATCAATGCTTAAACCGTATTACATAAAAACATAAATAACATTGAATTTAAACACGCGTTAAGTTCTAAAGAACTTGCAAGAACATTTTTGCTTATTTTTAATAATTATATTTCGTCTTTTCAAATTTTAATATTTTTGTGAAAACGCCGTGAATTTAGTTTATAACATGTATATCACTCCGAAACATAACTTTAAACATATAAATTTTAATATATATAATTTTACAACCCGCAAATACTACATCGCTAAATTTTGCATATTTTATATTGTTAATATTTTATTTTAGAATTTAGTCTAGAAAATATCTAGATTAAATTTATACAAGTATTTCATATATTGAATATGCATGTTAAACTTATTACAAATATAAGTACATTTATATATTTAATTCAATCACCGTTTAAACTTTATTAATGTTTTGAATAATAATCCCATGCTCTTGTACGAATAACCACATGTACGAATAACCACATGTACGAATAACCACATGTACGAATGACCATGGTAATCGCAATCTGATGCACATTTTCTATTGCGAATAGTATAGCCATCAGATGGTGAACAATATTCCCATGCATTAGTTTGCTCGTTTTGCATATAGACGTTAACCTGCTTAATTTTAACCAAAAATCAAATTATTGAAATAAATGTAGTATTATACAGTACATACTTTTAAGTCATAATTACACCAATAATATTTATGCTTGTAATTTTAGCATGTATCCTGGCATTTTTGTCCATAACGAGTTAGTCGAGTACACGATATCATGAAAAAATACAATATAATTAAAATAGCAATGATAGTTTTCATGTTATTTAATTATATTAATACAATGTATAATGATGCATTTATTTAAAACTCGAATAATTAAGACTGTGTAAGTTACCTAACTACCTGTACAGTTCTATCGCTAACTATATTTATGATTTGTAATACAATAAATGTTATTTTAAATTAAATACATTTACATAAATGAAACATGACTAATCAATGATTTATTTATATCAAATATTTAAAGTATTTTACGTATTAAAAAATATAATTTTTAATTATAAAATAAATTCAGTTAATCTGTAATGTTATAAATAATAATAGAATTATTAATTAGTACAGATAAACCTATATATATTCACACAGTTGGGACCGTAATAATGGTTGTGTAAAAATATCGAGGTTGCAAAAATATACAATGTAAAATTACACTGGTTTACCTGTATTTGTTATTCAGTTTTTCGTACATTGACATCGCATTTATAAACAGTATGTTTTATGTTATTTCAATTAATTAACTTGACTTTAATTTCAATAATTATAGATGATAAAAATAATTATCGTTAATATATAATTCTACACAGTAAGTTACAATAAAAATAAAAGCTACAGTACAATTAATTAATATAATTAATATTTTGAAGTAAACACATTAATTATTTTTTAAATAAAATTTATCCATAATATAAATATTACATTAGATATTACATTTTTGGTTACATGTTACTTTCTAATATTTGTTTTTCCAAAACAAATGGCCGGATTATTAAACCTATTTAACAGATGTGTTACCGATTCACACAATTGTATTTCCGATATAACCCAACGTATAATTCGGTGTCGAATAGCATGGAATCGAAATCACTATAACTTCAGTCGACTGTTAATCGAAGCCGAAAGCGATGCCAATACTAGCGGTCAAACTCGTGACGATAGCGCTAGTTATCAATCGCATCACACGACTGGAGGTTTGCTTTTGATTTGAATAGTTTAACCAAATTAAGAATTAATCAAATGCAAGAATTAGCAATTGTACATACTAATGTAATATTTTGTTTCAAATAAATATCAAGCTACTAAATAATCCGTGCAATTTTTATAATACAATATAACGTATTCACACTTAATGTAATTGATACATAATTTAATATAAAGAGTGTCACATTATTTTACGACCAAAGTAGTAACTGGCTAACTTTTTTATTTGTTTGAATATTTTACTAAATTATGTAGTAAATTATACATAATTAGTTTTATTTTTAATTCACATATTATACATTTTATTAAATGGAATGGTAAATTTATGTTTTTGAAAAAACAATATTTTTAGTTATCCTATTCATTTTAATAAAATTATTATATTAAAATAAACGTTTGTAAAATCTGGGATTAAAATATAAATAACATTATAAAATATTTAATAGAATAAAAAATTTAGCCCGGTACTACTTTCGTTGTAAAATAATCTGACATTCAATATATAAGGAGGCGTTCAGATTAAACGTGCCGTTTGAATCTTGGAACTGCTCAGAAACGGCTTAAGATAATCGAATAAAGTAAAAAGCATATGGTACATCACCATCGGGAAAATTTATGGCCATATGAGTTCATAAGGTCAAAGGTCATAGATTATAAAATAATGGAGGCTTTGCTGACCCCATATCTCCTGGTTAAACGATAGTAGATACAACAAACATTGATAGACACTTTTTGTTAACAAGAAATTGAAGTTTAATTTATGACCAAATTCATTAAAATCGGATTGCTAAACCCAAAGTTATAAGCATGCAAAGTTAAGCAATTTTGTGATTTTTTGCTAATTTTCAATATTTTTGTTCAACTTTATTAAATTGTCAATTTTTATTTTCTTACTAATAGGTTAAATTTAAACAAAAATAGTGAAATTCAGCAAAAATTGACAAAATTGCCTAACTTTGCAGGTTTATAACTTTGGATTTAGCAATCCGATTTTAATGATTTTGGTCTTAAATTAAACTCCAATTTCTTGTTAACAAAAAGTGTTTAAATGTTTGTTCTATATACTATCGTTTAATCAGGAGATATGGGGTCAGCAAAGCCTCCATTATTTTAATGAATGTTACCTTTGACCTTATGAACTCATATAATCAAAAAAATTTTCAACGTGGATGTACAAGGTGCTTATTACTTCATTCAATTATCTTTAGCCGTTTTTGAGCAGTTCCAAGATTCAAACGGCACGATTCATTAGAATGCCTCCTTATATACAGTTTATTAATTTATAAAATACATGTTTTTTTTGTATACTTGTATATACAGTATACTTATTAATTTATTAATCAAATAATAATTAATTAATAATAAAATATTAAACATATTAGGCATTGGAGAGCCAAAATCGGCCGCATTGTCCTCAAAGACTAACTACTCAAACAACGAGCGGACCGAAGATGAGATGCTCGCGGATGGACTCACATCCCTATCGGCCGGTGGCACGACTCCGGACATACTACTCAGGCTCGCGGCGTATGAATTGGCGCTGAATGCGGATAAACAGCAGAAACTGTTCGCCGAAGTCATGTCGGCTTTCGCCGGCGACGGCGAGCTGCGGGTCGGCGCGTTTGCGGAGTTGCCTGTTCTCGATACCGTCTTCTCCGAGACGCTACGACTACACGCGGCCAAACTGCAGCTGATCCGAGTGCCGTCAGACGCGGCGTACGAGAGCGCCGATAATTTCATTCCGGAGAGATTTCTGCGCAAGAATCGGCACATCGCGACCTGTACTATCGGGCCGTTAGGCGCCGACGATCCGAATTGCGATATATGGGACGACGCGATCTGGGACTTAAAGCATGAATTGGCGTCACTTGTCCGCCGCTTTCGGTTTGTCGTCAGCGGCCAGACGGACGTTCCGCTGAAGTACAACGAATATGCGATTCGTATAACTACTGCTAATCAACCGATTCTTCGCATAGAAAAGCGATGATTGATATCATTGTTTTGAATATTTAAAAAAAAATTAAATTAATAAATGCATGTTTGCCAAATACAATTCGATTTTAAAATGTGCAATGTAATTAACACTTAGTTTATAGATATAAAATAATAAACTGTTCAATTGTAATAAAATGCTAAAAGTCGATAACAATTTATTATCCAATATTGTTTGCATTCCTCAATTATTAATGAATTATGTAAGGTTATGTAGTTTTATTTATTTATGAAAGAAATTTATAAAGGTATTTATATTATGATTAATAAATTAATAAATAATTGATAAATTAATAATTGAATACAATTCTTATTTAATCAGCATCAAATTTTTATTAAATAACATGTTTTACATGAAAAAAGCGGTATTTGCATGAATTGTTGTTTTTGTTTGATAAACAATTCGGTTCGTAAACACGGCCTCATAGTCGCTGCTAATGTTGGCGTCGATGCGTCCGGAATACGGGATATAAATATCGTTTAAATGGTTGGAATAGAGTTGCCAACTCTGGTTAAAATTATCAAAGGGATTGCATATATTGTAAAATTTTTACCGAATTGTTTAGTAATCGACAAATCAATTAAATTGTTATTATTTACGAATAATTTGCAAAAATTATTCAATTTGACTATGGCTTGATTAAGCGATAAAAATACGGCTATAAAATCAAATTATAATTACTTCAAATAAAATGCATTATTCGTACACTACTTACACGTTATTAAACTTACTTATATTTACATTATGAGCTTATTCATTTTTATAAAAATTTTTATTCAATTTATAAACAAATAACAGAACATTTATATAAATGCTAAACAATGTAAAACATGTGCATTATAATACAGTTAACTATTTTTATACGATAAATACAAATGTAATTTGGTTAATTCATAAATCAGAATGTGATAATGTAAATCGGTAACAATTTATTATCAAATATTCTATGCAATCATTAAATAACTATGTATGTAATTTTTTAAAAATTATAAAACATTTACATATTTATATTATACATTTGTTAATTATAGCAAAAATTATTTATTTATTTTTAGGAACGAATTCCAAATTAATTATTTATAAAAATATTAAATTGATTATTTTTAATTTTTTATCCTATTTTATGCATTTATAATGTTGTTTTTATAATGATTAAAGTCGATAACAATTTGTTATCCAATATTATTTGCATTCTTTAATCATAAACAAAATATGTTTATAATTAACCAATATATAAAATAAATTATATTACAAAACATATTTATATTATGAGTAATAATTCCGTTTATTTTTTTAATTTAATTTGTATTGTAAATTTTGAATATTTTGCTATTTTAGCGAAAAACTTATAATTTATAATTTATTTTGTACAAAACATATTATAAAATCTATTATAGATTACAATAATCTTATTTAATAAAAATATAATTAGTGCTAATAATTTCTAAAGAGCATATTTAAATTATAAAATTATATAACAATATACAATTATATATAAAAATACTTAAAATATTTACTCTTATCACTTTAGTTCATTAACAATGAACGTATTGTTTTAAATATGTAATTATCAAAATATGTGAATAAATTTATTACTATTTAAAGAATGTTATTTGTACTGTACAAATAATTTGAAAATTCCATTTAATAAAATAATAAATATTTCATAAGAAAAATTCAACAATCTATCTAGATGTAAAGTATAAAAAGGCTACAATATATTCAAACTGCAATTATTCTTGTAAAGTCGAGCGTGTGTACCTGTTAAAATATAAAAAAGTGTTTAAGTGTTATTTAGCATTGTAATTCAAATAGATTCATATGAAAATGTTGTCAATACAATCGCAGTTGGTTATCATGTCCGTGTTGGTGCTGTTGGGCCAGGCGGTCGCCGAACCCGTTCTATTAGCTGTATCGGAAGCGATCTGCGGCACTCAGTTCCTGATGTGTTTGGGGGCTACCAAAAGCGACGACGGCAAAGCCAGATGTGCCGCTATTTACGGGGCATGTGCACATTTCGTCGGCCCGTCCCTTTTTCTGCCTACGATAAGAAAATAAGCGTAATTTATGGATACGCATGCTAATTTACGCTAATGTATTTATAATATAATTTAAAGCAATCAATTATGCTTAGTTATATGAAATTGATATTAATTGTTATTAATTATCGCTATATTTGTCTTTCCAATTCCGACTGTTTTATGATTATATAATGTTTTCAATTTACGTTATTGCGTGCTTAATCAAATTTAAAAATAAGATTGTAAATTTTTAAATAAAATGAATTTATAATTAAACACTATAACGACTAATTTTTACCGGTTCTGAATTATATATATTGGCATTTATAGTTTTTATATTTATTTTATTATTTAGTATTTAATAATTATTAGAAGGCATTTAAACTATTGTTTAAATTTGTTTCAGGATAATACTTAATTCCAGTAATTTTAATAACGACGGCGATGCCGATGTTGACCAGTTTGCTCTCGCCGGCCCGAATGTACCCTGCTTCTACCGCGTACAGGTCTAGACCCGCGCTCCGAGGCGTGTGGCTGATTAGTATGCGCGTGGTTATGTCAATCAATTTTATTATAATTTTTGAGTAGTTTATTTGTGCTAATTTATTAATTTAATTATATTGCATATTAATATTAAAGCAGGTTTTGTTTTATTTTTATATTTTTAAATTTTTTTAACATAGTTTAATTATAGTTAAATCACTTAATTAAATACTTTTAATAAAATTATTATTTACTTTAATTATTAGGCAGTTTATATTATTAAATTAGTCAAAATATTTTTATTAAATTATAAGCACAAAAATGTTTTATACAATGTGTGGATTAATTGGCCGATCGAGTTTTTTGCGATTTTTTCGGGAACAACTGTATGGATTTTGAAAATTTTTAATTTAAACTAATCAGAATCCACCCCCGCTCTTTTGGTATAAAGGAAATTTTCAAAATATTTACTACTTTTTGAATGGCAGCAAAAACAAATTTGTAAAATTTTAAAATTACCAAATTTTTCAATAAGAAACTTTTTTATTTCTTTAACCTTTTCAACTTAACCTTTAATATTTAATAGTTACAATGTAATATAATTACATTTTAACATTATTTGCACAATAATTAATCAAATATTATGTAAAATATTATAATTAAAGCGATGTTCATATTGTGGATTTTACTTATTTATGTAATTTCTATGTAACGCATTTTTTGCTGCCATTCAAAATATATTAAATATTTTATAATATCCTTTATAACAGAGAAGCGGGGGTGGATTCTGATTAGCTTAAATTGAAAATTTTCAATATCTATACAGTTGTGTACACAATTACCAAGACAAAAAGATTTGCTTATTGCATAAATACTATGTATAATTGGTATTTAATATTCAATAAATCCGTATTATTAAAGCGTATTATCTATATGGATTGGAAAATAAGCAATGCTAATTAGCTTGATAATAGTGGCCCTGGGGGGCATAAAAATGGGGAATACTATATATATACATGTATATATAGTACGTATTTAGTGCGATTTATGTTTTAAGAATAATGTTTAATTTAACTCTTTATTAAATTTATCAAAAAAGTCGATTTTCCAACAATCGACGAGTACTTCCAAATCGGTTTTAAACTAAAATGGATAATAATGAAATAATTGGCAAAACTTTCCAACTATCTACCCAATTGTTTATTAATCGATAAATCAATTGAATTATTATTATAGACGAATGATTGGCAATAATCCGGCGATTCTGCCGTCGTTTGCGTAATCCATATAAATACTATATAAATGATATAAATTAAAATTGTAATTATTTTAAATTATATATTTTATTAAATAGATTACATATAATTTTTATTATTAGTTCATTTTTGATAAATTAACCAATCTATTTAATTAATAAGTGAATTGAATTAATAAAGTTTTTAATACCTTTGATTGTTAATAAAGAAAAGGTATATATAATTCCACCTCTGACCCCACCCCATATTCGATTATTAAAAACGAATATATTTGTACTAACAATGCAGTTTTGTACGCTAGTAATACAAATATTATGTAACATTGTTGAATAAATATATATAATATATTGTTGCGTTCTTATGTATTGTTGTTATGAGTCATATTGTTGAATTGCAAAGAAACGGTTAAATAAGCGCGTGCTATTGCATTGTTGACATATTATTGTGTAAACATTCAAATTTACGGAAATTTATTTCAAGACTTCAACTGAAGACATCATAAAAACTTTAACTGAAGGCATGAGCAAACGAATAGATTTCAGGCAAAAAGAACGTGAAGATCGGAGGGAACGGAGTGGTCGCGAGGATAGGAGGGAACGGGATCAAAGCGGACGAGAGGATTGGAGGGAACGGGATTGGAGCGGACGAGAGGATCGGAGGGAACGAAGCGGACGAGAGGATTGGAGGGAACGGAGCGGACGAGAGGATCGGAGACAATGGGATCGGAGTGGACGAGAGGATCGGAGGGAACGGGATCGGAGCGAACGAGAAGAACGAATTCGGGATAACATGAGCTTTGCTGGTTTAGAATCGATTTACGAGCAGTCGATCAGTGAAGGGCCTATTGTCGTGTGCCATAGTTGCCATGGCCTATTCTTTGGAATATCTATTGCAATATTTGAACCGCAAGAGCTTATTGAACGAATTGGTGATATATTGCTAGCGATTGTGACGCAGGATAGCCAAGATAAATAGATTTGCTTATGTGTGAGTTTATGGAAACGTTGTTAATGTGCCGATAGCGTTGCAAAAGTCAATCAATGTATTGCCGCGGGCGCTCAACGATACGGAGACGATCGAAATTCAGTTGAAGCGTATGTTACAGCACAAGAGCACATATTTGCATCAAACCATTCGGCCGTTGGTGGTGTTTGAAGCCGCCCAGTGGCTCTGTGAGCAGCTGCTCTACATCGAAGAAGGCGTAACGATATCCTCGGAATGGCATTTGGTTCACCGCATTGAGGGGATCGGGTCGTTTGTTGCCGGGGAATCGGACGAGCATAACATGGACACTAATGGCGATTTGGAGGCCAGTAATGCGCCGAAAGACGAATGGGACGAAACACGCGGCGATGAGAATCTGAATCCCGGCGGCGATCAGACACTATTAAAAGAGGGACTCGTTTTCGCACCTGGAGATAAAGTCAACCCAATATCCCTGTTGGGCGACGAGAACTCGGAAGAATTATCGTTCCCGACTATCTATTGTGGACGCAAACGAAAGCCGTCTGTCAACTTGTCGTATAACGACATAGCCAAGTCGGAGATTTTCCGGAAAGACCGCCGCTGTTGTAGACCGACAAAGCTTTTCTTTATGTACCGAAAAAAGGAAACGCTAGCGCTTCGCAACGCGAATAACATATGTTTAAGGAAGAACTATCAACACGGACTCCGCGCAAACCAAGGATTGGACTCCGAAGCCGTCCAACATCTGCTCAACTCGGACGAAGCATTTCGAGTGCTCGCGCAAGATTGTTCGTCGCCTGCATACTGGCATCAGAAAATGCGAGAACTGATGGCGATGGTTCGGCAGCTTGGAGTCCCGAATTTCTTCTTGACCTTATCTGCCGCCGAGACCCGTTGGACCGAACTTCTCGTGATTCTCGCCGATGTGCTTCATAACCGCAAGATCACCAGAGAAGAGGCGGCGCAGATGTCGTACATCGATAAGTGCGATCTCATTCGAGCGGATCCGGTTACGTGCGCAAGATATTTTGATCACCGATTTCGAGAGCTCTTCAAAGTCATCGGCGCAGCAAAAGGACCGTTTGCCGGACACAAAGTGCTGGACTCGTACGTCCGCATTGAGTTTCAGCACCGGGGATCGCCACACGTCCATTGCCTACTGTGGCTCGAGAATGCGCCGCAGTTTGATTCGACGTCGCCTCAATCGGTTCGGCAGTGTGAGGATTTCATTGCGCGTTTCATCACGTGCTCGACGAGCGACGACTTACCGCCCGAGTTGACGCGCTATCAATATCACAAGCACTCAAAGACATGCAAGAAGTTTAAGAACGACGACACTGTTTGCCGCTTCGGTATACCATACTACCCAATGTCGCGCACAAGGATTTTGCAACCGCTTGATGAGGACTTGCTGTGCGATGACGACGCAGACCATTATGAAGAACTTTTAGAAAAGATAGATCTGCAAATACTTGATATCGATAAGTCTTTAAGAAAAAGAGATAAGTCGCAGTTATCTTTGAATTTTAAAGAGTTTTTGCACAAATTGCGCATAAGTGAAGACAATTACTTAATGGCGATTCGGTACTCGCTAAAGCGAAGCGAAGTGTTTTTAAAGCGATCACCGGCTGACATTCGCATCAACGCATATAATAAAAATATCTTGCGTATGCATCGCGCTAATATGGATCTGCAGTTCGTTCTCGACCCATATAGTTGTGTACATTACATTCTCAACTACATCAACAAATCCAATCGCGGGATGTCGGCGCTGTTGCGTTCGGTGGTTGAGGATTGCAAAAACGGATATATGTCTCACCAGCAGAAGCTCTACAAGATCTGCTCAACTTTCATGAACTGCAGCGAAGTGTCGAGTCAAGAAGCGGTCTACATTCTGCTGTCGATGCCGCTCTCTATCGCTAGTCGGCCGACGATATTTATTAATTCTGGTGAGCGCGAAAAGCGGACGCGAATACTTAAATCTGAAAAAGAGTTGCGCGAACTGGATCCCGACTCAACTGACATTATGGTTTTGGGACTATTCGAGTACTACAGCGCCAGGCCGGATGAGTTGGAAGGCGTTTGTTTGGCTGACTTTGCAGCGAATTACAACTTTTCGCGGACACAGAAGCAAACGGCGACTTCGGAGACTAACGAGGAAGACTGTAGCCCGGACGCCGTCTTTAAATTGAACGGCGGGAAAAGTTGGCTCCGAAAGAGGGTCAATCCCAAAGTAATCAGATATCGCCGATATCAGCGAGAGAAAGATCCGGACAATTTTAATCGAGAGCGGGCAATGCTCTATTGGCCGTGGAAAAACGAAGACCGCGACCTTATAGGCCGGGATTGTCGACAGTTATGTCTGGAAAATAAAGACGAGATAGACGGGCGCGAGCGCCAGTATGTCGACAACCCGGCGACGGACTTCGATGCATTGGCCTCACGCGTAGAAGCCGGTGCAGTTAATGAAATTTTAAACCCGGACGACGACATGAATGAGAAGAGCGAGTACGCGGTGTACGACTTGCAACGGCCACAGACGGGCATTGAGTTAGAATTTGGACGAGGCCAAGCGCGAGTCGAAAATAACAAGCAAACCGGCATTTTAGCAATGGCAAACGTGATCACTGACAGCGACTACTCAGAATTGTGCCGTACGCTTAACACTTTTCAGCGCAAATACCTTATGGGAACCATGAATTTGGTAAAGACATCGGTCGATTCGCTCTACCATTTTGTAACGGGAGGTGCCGGAACGGGCAAAAGTGTTCTTATACGCGCGCTATATCAGTCACTTTTGCGCTGGTATGCCTTTAAGTGTCCGGATGCCGGTGATAAAGTTAAAGTTTTGCTACTGGGGCCGACCGGCAAAAGTGCTTTCAGTATTGGCGGGACGACCATACTTGCGGCGCTTAGCATTACAGTGTCGCAAAATGCGGCGCTTCCACTGATGAGTGGCGACACAAAAAGCACTTATCGCAACCGGTTTTGGTTTCTGAAAACCTTAATCATTGACGAGATCTCTATGGTCGGCGCGCAGACTTTCCGAAAAATTGATCATCAATTAAAGCAGATCTTCGACAGCAGTCTTCCATTTGGTGGTATATCGGTCTTCTGTTTTGGTTACTTTAATCAGCTTCGACCTGTGATGGACCGATACGTGTTTGAGTCGGCCTCTTAATCGGACTACACACTGTTGGCCGGACCGCTGTTGTGGTGTTCCAAATGTTTCACTTAACTGTAATCATGCGACAGAAGGATGACTTTATGTTTCCCCAATCACTTTCACGGCTATCGTCGGGACAACTTCTGCCGGAAGACATCGAGTTGTTTGAGTCTCGCCTTTTTGCCAAAACAAGTGAACAATTGCCGGCAAAACCGGTCCGTCTATTCTCGACTAACGAGCAAGTCGCTCGCTTCAACCGTCTGGCGTTAGAGCAGTCGCCGGAGCCGGGCTATACAGTAGAGGCGTTGGACCATATCGCCCAACCGATGAGCTATAAAGTCAGATGCGGAGCGCTTGCGTCGGTTGCAAACATGTCGACGCAGAAGACATATGGACTGCCAAAAACAGTCGTTTTGAAGGTCGGTATTCGTTACATGGTTACTACGAACATCGACATCAACGACGGTCTTGTCAACGGCACGAGCGGTGTTCTCGCAATGTGGACTTCAACGCAAGTGCAAATACTTTGGTTTGTGTTCGATGCCAGCCGTGTTGGTTCGGCGGCAAGATCGGTATTTCCAGAGCGCCGGGACGGTGTTCATCTTCTAACACCAATTCAGCGCGTTATTCGCGACATCATTACGCGGACCGAATGTCGACTGGTATTGGTTAGTCGCCGGCAGTTTCCAGTAGTACCAGCCGAGGCCATCACTATTCATAAATCTCAGGGACAGACTTATGATCAAGTCGTGGTGGATATGGCTCGCAAACTGGATTTGTCGAAGACCTACACCGCATTCAGTAGTGCTAAGACAGCATCTGGACTCTTCCTCGTTGGCGACGAACTTCGGCCTATTGTGGGGCGCGGAGCCGAGCACTCCATTGTCAAGGAGATGCGACGTCTAGAAGAGGAGGCGCCGCTCACTTTCGATTTGCGATTCTTGGTTGACGAGTTGCCGCTAAAGCCAAACGCATTCGCCGTCGTCTACCTTAATGTCGGTTGTTTGGCGACCCACTCCTTGGATCTTCTGGCCGACCAAAACATCGCGGCGGCGGAAGTGTTGGTATTTGTAGAGACGAAGGCGAATGGCGTCGTTCTACCCGGGTTTGAGCTAATGGCCGAACTTGCGGCAAAGGAGACGCGGCCAATGGGGACAGCGTTTTACTGCAAATTGGGCCAAAGCAGTAACTTTCAAGGAATTGTGGCGCAAAATACACTGGAACGCAAAAAGGCGCACATCGAGTATATGGCAGTGCGATATGGCGAACACATCCTGATCGGGGTGTATGCGTCGCCCAAGTATCCAAAGGGAACATTAGTGATAGAGCTGTCCGATCTCATTTGGCAGCTCAAAAAGCAAAGCGACTCAGTGTCGGTGTTCGCTGACCTCAACATCGAAAGGAGTTCGCCAATTGGCCGACAACTCGAAGACAATATGAGTCGATTGGGATTTACGAATGGGTTGGCCGACGGTGTTCCGACTAACGCATACGGGAACCAAATCGACTGGTTTTTGAGTTCGGTATCCGGCGCGGTTTCGTGGGTTTACGAGAGCTTAGGGTTAGACCACAAACCAATCGTTGCATTATTGTAATTTTAAAAAAAAATGGTATATAGATAATCATTTGTTGATCTCTATTTCAAATTGTTGTCCATTCTGTTTCTAGATTAGATTTTAAATTGTAAATTTAGTTATTTTTAAAATATCAAAATAAATGTAATATTTATGTATATAGCTAATACAGGCTAATGCAGGCTAATATAATTAATGCAGTTATACACTGTTAAGAGTGGCCCATTTGTAATAAGAATGCCAAGTTTCAGCAAACTAGGACTGGTAGAATTTTAGATATTACGTCTGATGCATTGACTGGTAGTTGGCTTCCCTGCAAGGGGCGCAAATCTACCGACTGGTTAAAATGCTAAGATACATTGTCTATAGTGGCCGATTATTGATGAGCATGCCAAGTTTCAGCAAACTACGACTGGTAGAATTTCAGATATTACGTCTGGTGCATTGACTGGTAGTTGGCTTCCCTGCAAGGGGCGCAAATCTACCGACTGGTTAAAATGCTAAGATACATTGTCTAGAGTGGCCGATTATTGATGAGTATGCCAAGTTTCAGCAAACTACGACTGGTAGAATTCGAAATTTTACGTCTGATGCATTGACTGGTAGTTGCCTAAAGTTTTGATCATTTACTTGCTAGATATCTAACTATAAATCAGATTGGTATTAGATAATCAAAGGTATTGGATATTAATTGGAATTCTTGTTTTAAAATATCTTTTAGTAACCAAGCAAAGGAAAACCAAGCGATGAGTGATTTTTTATTTTTAATATTATACATGGAATTAAACTGCTGAGTATATGTTTCAAATTATTAATTACAACTTGCAATGTGCATTTTTTTAGTTAGTTAGTTTTTATTTATTGCTAATAATACAGTTGTTAATAATTATTAATTATATGTAAATAAAGTAAATATTATTTGTATAATTTTAATGGATTAATTGAGTAATATTATTATATCGTACATATTGAATAACTTCACAGCATCGAGTGATGCAATGAAACTTGATACATTTATAGAATATCTCTGTTTTAGTAATTGTTGATTCATTAATCTTAATTTAAGCTTCAAATAATTACCCATGAACTAAAAATAACCCATGCATGATTTATTTTTTATTTTGTAAATTTAATGTTTATAATTGCCACGTATATGCCCAATTGGAGATTCTCAAAGAAAATAAACCGGAACGAATTTTTACACTGTATGTACTTTTATGACTTTTAATAGTTAAACAAACGCTAGTCAAAGTTTAAACTTAGACATGAGTAAATCTTGCTAATACAAGTCAT
>JAQIXC010000925.1:0-18482 GCA_034697605.1 Metabelba pulverosa | reverse complement strand
AATAAGGTCTACGGCTTCGGCGAGAATACGCACGAGTCGTTCAAACACGACCTCAACTACCGAACGTGGCCTCTGTTTTCGCGCGACAACCCGCCCGGGGATGTAAGTCGACCTTATTTCAGTCATTTCGAAAAATATATCATGGCAACAGATATCAACACCTGTCTTTATCTCGATTTTAGCATGATAGAAACCTGTACGGTGTGCAGCCGTTCTACAGCGTGCTCGAGGACACCGGCAAAGCGCATGGTGTTTTGTTGCTTAACAGCAATGCCATGGGTGTGTACCAAGATAAGATTTATATATTGATTAAATTTTGCGCTAAATTTAATTTTTTCTTGCTATAGACTACACACTTCTACCCCAACCGGCGCTGTCGCTCAAAACGTTGGGCGGAGTTCTCGACTTCTTCGTGATCGTCGGCGAAGGACCCGAAGACGTGGCGATGCTCTACACGTCGCTCATTGGGCGCACAGTTATGCCGCCGTTTTTCGGCCTCGGGTTTCAGATCTGCCGCTACGGCTTCAAAGGCACCGATAATGTCAAGGAAGTAATGGACCGTAACATAAAAGCCGACGTTCCTCTGGTTTGACTAATAACTTACTAACTAATAGCATGTTAATTCAAAAAAAAAATTATAACATGTTTGTGCCGGTTGGGCTGTAGGACGTGATGTGGATCGACATCGACTACATGGACCACCGGCGCGACTTCACCTACGATGAGCAAGGTGCTTTTAAGGGTCTGCCCGATATGATGCGGGCCTCGAAAAAGGACCATAACATGCATTGGACGGTGATGTTGGACCCGGCGATTGAGGCCAAGACCTCGGGCTACCAGACCTTCACCACCGGCTACGACGAAGATGTGTACGTCAAGTGGTCGCCCGATATACCCGTTAAGGACCGGCAGAACCCGCCGGGAGTGCCGATCGATAAGGACACGATCTACGGGAAGGTGTGGCCCGACGGTAATTAAATATCTGGCAAATTATTTATATCATGGTATAATCTTAATCTTTTTGTGTGCACATAGGCCCGGCGGCATTCCCCGACTTCTGGAAGAACAAAACCCGCAACTGGTGGATCGCGGCCATACAGGACCTGCACAAGACGCTCGAGTTCGACGCGGTTTGGATCGTAAGTTTCATTGCACATTTTTGCTTTTGTATCTTGTTACAATAAGTTTATAACTTATCACTAACCTCCGTCACGGCGCCAGGACATGAACGAACCGTCTAATTTCGAGACGAGGTGTACGCAAAATAATTTGGAGAACCCGCCGATTCGCAGCCGTAAAATATCATTTTAAAAAATCAACTTGATAAAAATTGACTTAATTTCACCTTGCTCAGGCACGCTCTGGGGCGTTGACGGCGGTGACGACAGCGCGCTGAACGCGAAGACGCTGTGCATGTCGGCGATGCAGGGCGAGACCAACCAGTACCGGCACTACGACATCCACTCGACGTACGCCTGGCCGCAGTCGGTGGCCACACAGATGTACGTTCGGCGCGATATGCATAACAAATTCACCGAACTATTAATTACTTTCTCATTCCCGTCCGCATAGGGCCGTACACGCGGCGACCGGCAAACGCGGGTTCGCTGTCTCGCGCTCGAACTACGTCTCGTCGGGTCACTACGTGAGCCACTGGTTGGGCGACAACTCGGCGCAGTGGTCGCACATGAAGCACTCGATCATCGGCGTTCTTGAGTTCAACCTGTTCGGCATTCAATTTGTAATTAGCACGCTCAAATTTAACAAGTTACTGCATAACTAAACACAATATGTAAATTACGCGCGAATAGGTCGGCGCCGACATCTGCGGCTTCATCGGCAGCACGAACGCGCAGCTATGCCGCCGTTGGGGACAGTTAGGCGCGTTCTACCCGTTCGCGCGCAACCACAACGACATGGGCTCCATCGACCAAGACCCAGCCGTCTGGATCAGCCGCGGCAACCCCGAAGTGACCGAAGCGACGCGCAATGCGCTGTACCTGCGCTACCAACTGCTCCACTATCTCTACACTCTCTTCTATAGAGCGCACACATACGGCAATACAGTCGCGCGACCGCTGTTCCACGAGTGGCCGCTCGACGCCGACACACACGGCATCGACGAGCAGTTTCTATGGGGCAGTCATATACTGATATCGCCGTTCCTGTTCGAGGTATGTTTACCCGCGCTTACCTATTCCCACATTTTCCTACCCGTATTTACCAGTCCCTACCTGTGCAGCCAGTGATTGAATTATATCTTAAACTAATGTATGGTTTCTATTGTCTGCACAGAACCAGAAGGAAGTGAAGGCATACCTCCCGCCGCAAGAGCGCTGGTATGAAATCAAACCGCAGCTGAAACGGACCACTACTACCGGCCACGTAACAATCCCCGACTCGGACCCGAACGGTCCGCCGCCCGTCCATATCCGAGGCGGTGTTGTAATCCCGATGACCGCGTCGGCGAATCTGACCACTACTACAACCGAGGAGTTCGATCACTTGAATCTAGTCGTCTGTACGAACGAGAAGAAAACGGCGTTCGGCGAGATCTTCTGGGATGACCGCGAGTCCATCGGCACCATCGACAACGGGAAGTACAGTCTCTTCCTGTTCGTGCAGGAAAACTGCTCGGTCCAGATCATCGTGAATAAGGCCGGGTATGTCGATACGCACCCGATTGTCGACGGCATCACAGTTGTCAATACGGCCGACGATAATGATTTGGTCGCTGATATTGACGGTAAGAGTGTGCCGGTGCGGGTGGATAATGGCCGCACCGTTATTGGTCTACATTTGCCGCTCGAGAAGAAGGCCGTCGGCGAGAAGTGGACGGTTAGCTGGAAGAACAGCAAAACCGGCGCTTGTAATGTGCTGTAGGCGTTGTTTGAATGCGGTTTTGATTTTATTCATTAATTAATTTGTTTTGAAAAATGTTTTTTGGTTTTAGTTATGTTTTTTGCTTACGAATTGAATGAATAAATTTTATCATGCAAAATCCATAAATTGTATAATTCATTTATATTTTAACTTTATATTTAGCTTTGCATTATATATTAATATATACACAGATTAATTTATTGAATACAGTAGTTTCGATGCGTATAGTGTAACAAAATAGCAAGTAATAACAATATAAATTATTGTTATAAATTATGAAAAGTAGCTAGATTATTTAATACTAGTTACCAGAATCTGTGCATTTAAACAAGATATTACTGTGCCATCTGAACAACCATGATACATATTATTGACGAATGTATAAGCCAATCTTTTTACAAGATAGAAACTCAACTATAAAAATAAAGCATGCTACTCCAAATTCATAATAAATGCTTGATACGACGCTTTTTAATTGATCAAAGTAAATTGGAGCAAGTGTATTCTTGTGATTTTTTTGTTGGTAATAGCTGGAATTATAGTATCTTGCTAATTTCTTAGTTTCAATCGCTTTCCATTTGTGTATAAAACCAAAATTTGTTATTTTTGATATGCTAAAATTTAAAAATTGAGTATTTATTATGCAAAATTTTTAATTACCACATTAAATAGATATTTTGACTTGTTCAAAACTGTTTAAAAATGCATAATAACATGTCATGTATAATTTAGATCATTTAAAAAATATTTTTGATATTATATTAAATAACAACTAAACAATTAAACATAATAAATAAATATTAGATTTAGCGAAGTAACTAGAGAAAATTTAGCAATAAACTTACAATTTATTAAATTTGAGCTTGTTTGGAAATTTTTTTCGAATGGGAATCGCAATTATATCCATGAATAATGTCGAGTCGTCGGTTTCGGGTGGCAAATGGAACTTGTTGAAACCTATTCGAAACATTCGGCTCAAAATGCCCTCTCTATACGAGACAAATGCCCATGCACCATTTTCCCGGCCTATTTGTCTCATACCAATGTTCGTTGAATCAACACCTTTTAGGCCAGATGCTAATTTCTTAATTGTACCATGCTTAAATTTCTATGTTATAAAGCAAATCAGTTTGGCTATAATGTAAGTAATTAAAGTTATCAAGTGTAATATGCACGTAACATAACTTAGCATTTATGCTAAAAAATTACCTTAATCATTGAATAGTAGGCACTGGTAGCAGACGCGAGCACTTGTATCTCGCCGTTAGTCTGAGCGCTGGCCAACCGGTCGACCGTATCGATAGCGTCTACTTGTTTCGGGAATGCCATCAATGAGTACAGGCGTCCGCTATAGCTCGACGTTAGCACCAAACACGCCAACAGCCAACCGCTCAGTAGAATTCGCTCCGCTTTTACCATGTTTATATTTTTATTCACTAGCGAATTCACAACCGACCAGTTGTATGTTTGTGTCTTGCTAACTAATCTGCTTGCAATTATTACAAATAGCATTGATATTATTATTGAAATCCAAACGTAACTATCGAATGGTTTCAACTGTAGCGACAACACGAGTTTCGGCAGCGGTTTTCGCGTCACAAACGTTACGCTCGACTTGTAGTGCGGACTCAAGTAATCGACTAATTTATATCGCTCTTCCGTAACCGATACGCAACCAACTAAGAAGTCTATTTTCTATCATGTAATAATTTTAAAATTTTAATTTATCAATCTTAATTTAAGATATGTTATTTATTAATCACCCCAGATGCAATTAAATTGAAAACATTTAGCGAGGTGCAATTGTTATTTAGTTGTTTGTTCCAAACTTCGCATATGAACAAGGTAAATGTAAAATTTAAATACACACTCATCAGGTCCACTAGATTCTTTTCAATTCCGTGAAGCATGCTCCATGTTACATTTGTTTTGTTTGTAAGGTATAAAAATGGTGGTGTCTTTAAATATAAAGTATCTTGCTGATTAAATTGATGATAAGTTAGAAAAACATGTTTTTAATTTACTCACGTCTATAACAGCTATAATAAATTTTTGCTGAGCCATTTTAGCTTCTTTAATTTATTTGAGAAATACGAACAAATTTATTTTATTTTTTATAATGTAACTTTTTTAAAATAAAATAAATATTGACATTGCAACTAAATTTTGACTAAATAATCAATATTAGATAAAATTTTAAAGTACAATTTATTTACGCATTAATTTTACTGTACAATGTAAATTGTAATTATTATGCTCGTTATTATAAATATTCTTTTATTTATTTCTTTTATTAAAAACTCAATTTTACATTGTTAATGATTCACTTCGATTCATCTTACTATATTAATTTGTATTTACATAATTATATAGCGAGTTAATTATATTGCAAAATGATATTTTTTATTCGCACGTGTTGATTGTAATAATTATTGATTTATTAAATAATAAATAACTTAACCTGGTTAATATTTTAAACAACTAATAGTGCAGTAAAATTTTTAAATTCCATACAAATGTTTCTATAAAAAACAGGACAAATAAATTGATTAAATTATTCATTTCCAAAACAACTTAACCAATTACAAAAAATTGTAACACAGTGTATATTTTATATAAGTAATGTTATACTGTACTGTAAATACAGTATTTTATTTTATTATTTACATTAATATCTATTCATCACTTTGCTTGATCAAATTTACCTCAATTGCAAAGTTTAATTTCTAAATTATTGCATGCATAATTTTCGTTATACATATAAAAAAATATTTGACATACTATGAGAGTATAATTTACTATGAGAGTAAACATAATACATTATTCGTTATCTTGTATTTTAGATTATTCTTAATATTATATTTTATACTGGTTATTTTTAAATATAATATTTTTAATTTACTTTTTCAGCAATTTATTAAAACATATTCACCCGGGAACAATCGCTATTAGCAAATGCGCCGAAAGTTTCAACACATCTAATCAACGTATATGTAAAATTAAAATACATGCTTAAGAGGTTTAGCATGTTAATTTCAATTCCACGATATTTGTATACGCTATCATTGCAAATATTGCTTAAATAAACAAAAGGTGGCCCTTATATAATAAACATAATACATTTTAAAAAGTTATTAATTATAATTATAAATTAATAATCAAACCTGTTGTATTGCAATTTTAAAATGTGTTTGGTTCATTTTATGTTTAAAATATTTTATAATTACAATTATTTACATACAAAAATAATTCCTTGATGATAATATACTGTATACTTATATTATTGTAGTTATTAACTTTTAAATGTAACATTTAATTTAATAGCATAAATACGATATAATTAAGTGTAAAAATGTACTTATTGCATTTAAATAAATTTTATGTTTAGCATAACATTGTAATTACAATTTGCATTATAGTGCACAGTACAAATAATTGAAAATATTAGAGCGTATTAACATAATAAACAATTAATTATATTTGAAGCGCATAAACATATTTAATCAATAATTATTTTAACTTTAATGGTTATAGACAAACAATTTCAAGGTTGAATTTATTGTAATTTTATCTAGCTAAAGAAATAAACAAACAAAATATAAAGCTAAATATTAACATAAATTATTAAAACATTATTAATTTATTTAAAATCTTCAATTTATTAATAAATACTATATATTTATTTCTGATAAACAAGTCTGTGCAAAAATAAATCAAACAATATCAAATTTAAAATTATCAACAAAAAAAAAATTTATTTACTCATTAAAATAGTCACAAAAAATAACATTATAAATTAACATTGTAGATAAAGCCAGGTCTAAAAGGGAGGATTGGACATGGGCGGAACGGGATCGTCCCACTGCTTAGCATGATCATAGGCGCCCTTCTTGCCGAACTCTTCGAAATTCATCTTGGTGGCTTCGGACGCGTAATTGCGCGGTCCGCCGGGCGGGGGCGGGGGTCCGCGTCTCGGCCCAGACGGGCCGGCAGGCATATCGGGAAAATTATCCGGGCCGCCTATACTATCGACCACCTTCGTGCCGGCCGGCGCGCGCGACGCCTGCGCGATATACTCGGGCGAGAAGATCGGCGAGAGAGGGCCGCGCGCGGGCGGCGGCCGCGCCTTCGGCTCCTGCCAGTTCTTGTTGTGCTCGTACGCGCCCTTCTTGCCGAACTCCTCGAACCCCATTTTGGTCCTTTCCGACGCGTAGTTCACCGCGTCGGCCGCGCCGACCAACGAGCCCAATGACGCGGGCACTGCGCCGTCGGGCGGTCCGCCATAGCCGTCGTCCCACTGCCGCTGGTGATCATACGCGCCCTTTTTGCCGAACTCCTCGAACGCCATCCGCGTCTGCTCCGACGCGTACGGCGAGTACCGCCGCCGATACGGGTAGTACGGCTGCCCGAAGGCGACGCTCGCCGCGAGAAGTACGATGGTAATTGTGAATTTGTACATTGTTATTTTTTTTCGATACTTCGATACTTTTAGCAGCAAATACGGCCTAACGCTGATGTGTGTTCGTATCGAATTACGAGCACACGTTTGACGTGTAACATGTTGATGTGTATAATCAAATATGTTTTTTTTCTATTAATCAAGTGATTTTTTACTATGCAATATTTTAATTAAGAAATGGTAGTCTGAATTAATTAAACTAGAAAAATGCCGTTTGTGTAAATCAAGTTTATGGTGAATTGAAATGAACTTGAACTTATTTTTGATATCAGTATTATGTTTACTAGTTTATCTGCAAGTTTCTTTTTACAGTTTAGTTTTTAAAATAGAAAACAGCAATCAAATTAAAATGCGCAAAACATTATTATGTATATCTTTTTGAGTCTTATAGTATTATTTAACTAAATTCAACATGGTAGACAATAACAAAAAAGATAGCAAAACAAACTGATTTTAAACAGAATAAATTTAGCATGTTATATGTTAGAATATTTATCTTGTAGCCGTCGCCATCGCTGTGGCTTGAGCATACAATCTGGGCACAACAGGTCGACTACTAGCATGTAATTATTTTTACATTTAGCTTACAATTGTAATCATCTAGCTTAATTGTGTGGGTAGTTTACTATGTCCCACGTATAATTGCCGCAGTGTAAATTCTTATTTTTAGCATGCTTACAACAATTATACCGAACATTTTGAAAAAACTAACAATTTGTCAATGATTCTAGTAACTTGATACATGTTGAAAATATGTGCTTCAACTAAATTAAATAGTTTAAATAATTAATTAAATAATACCATACGTAAAATTATTTTATTAATTAATTAAATAAATTTTTACATTAAAAAATTAACAAGAAAAAAACTATTACACACAAAGTCCAACAAGCTTAATACAAATAATTTATTTTACACAAAAAACAAAAACAAAACAATATAACAAGATTAAAAAATAAACTAGACTACATAAAAAGACTAAGCACCCTGCGCTGCAGCAGCAGCGGCTGCCGCGGCCGCAGCGGACGCCTGGCTGTAGGAGCGAATACCGCCGCCGCCACCGCCGCCCATACCGCCATCATAGCCACCGCCGCCGCCTCCATCCGCCCACTCCTTAGCATGATCATAGGCGCCCTTCTTGCCGAACTCTTCAAAATTCATCTTGGTGGCCTCGGACGCGTAGTTGACGGCCGCGGCCGCCGCTTGCAGGTCGGCGCCTCTTGCGGGCATTGCTCCGGCAGGTGCGCCACCGCCATAGCCGTCGTCCCACTGCCGCTGGTGGTCATACGCGCCCTTTTTGCCGAACTCCTCGAACGCCATTCGGGTCGCCTCCGACGCGTACGGCGAGTACCGGTGCCGTCGGGGATACCGGCGCGGATAGTAGCCGCCGTAGTCGCCGTAGTAGGCGCTCGCGCAGATCACCATGATCATGTGCACTAGCAAGCAGCTCAGTATTAACCTGTTCATGTTGGAGATTTATTCGGTGTGGAAATGCAGTCTAGCGTTCCAACTGCTAAATACTGAAATGCCAAATGGGTTTCGCACAGTTCGGTTTTATACGTTCGTCTACGTGTGCACTGCTTAAATTAAGTTTTCATGTTGATTGCTTAATTCTGACATTTTAATAGCGTTTCCGGTTTTGTTTGTTGTTGCAGTTATATTGTATATAAATATTTTTACAGCGAACTATTTTATCTATCAAATATTTATTGTCTTAATATGCAAAGTTTATTTTTGGGAATTTAACAGTGTTATTATTAGACATAGTTACAGTAAATATAAATAATGAGCAAATAAATTAATTAGTTTAACTATTTTTTTAAACAATTAATAACTAAATTAAACATGGCGATTAACAACTATAGATGTATTGGGACTTGAACTACAAAATGCTAAATTGTTAAATAACTAACAAGTTACATTTAAAAAACTTTTTTGCTAGTTAATAAGTCTATATAAATGATAAACCTTTAGTAAAGTAGCCAGGAAGAGATAGTAAATAAAATTAATCTTGTTTAATAACCAAAATAAAATTACCATAAAGAATAAAGTAACATGCTTAAATTAAAAAACAAATTTATTTAATATAAAATAGATTATAAAACAAAATGTAACAAGCAAAGTAAAAACAATAACGAATGATAAATAACTCTATATATATTAAAGATAATATACTTGATGCGTAGGTTGGCCTCAGTCGAGCGCCGCGGCTACCTGGGCGATTAGTCTACCCAGTCTCTAGCATGATCGTAGGCGCCCTTCTTGCCGAACTCCTCAAAATTCATCTTGGTCGCTTCGGACGCGTAGTTGACTGCCGCCGCCGCCCGATTCAGGTCGCCCGCCGTCGCTGGCACCGCTCCGGCAGGTGCGCCGCCGCCGAATCCGCCGCCGCCGCCTCTATAGCCGTCGTCCCACTGCTTGGAGTGGTCGTACGCGCCCTTCTTCCCAAACTCCTCGAACGCCATTTTGGTCGCCTCCGACGCGTACGGCGAGTACCGGTACCGGCGGCGCGGATAGTAGCCGTAGTCGCCGTAGTAGGCGCTCGCGCAGATCACCATGATCATATGCACCAGCAGGCAGCTCAGTATTAACCTCTTCATGTTCAAGACTTGTTCTGTATAGAAACGCAGTTTAGCATTCAACTACTAAATCCAGAATGGTAAATGTGTTTCGCACAGTTTGCTTTTTGATACGTTTGCTTACGTATGCATCCGTTTAATTAACTTACATGTTACATTTAATTAACTTATTTCGTTAACTAAAAATCTGTGTAATTTAAATGCCTTAAGTAAAGTAATCGCGAATATACTCCAAATAAAATTCATCTTGCTCAATAGTTGTTAGTAAAAATTAAATTATACAAAGAATAAAAAATACAGTAACATGCTTGAATTAAAAAAACAAATTTATTCAATGTAGAATAAGTAAACAAAATGTAACAAGCAAAATAGAAACAATAACAATAATAAACAACTCTATATATAACAAAGATAATATACAAAATGCGTAGACTGGCCTCAGGCGAGCGCCGAGACTACCTGGGCGAGTAGTCACTACCACTCTTTAGGCCATACCGGCGTCCATGCCGCCGCCGCCGCCGCCATCGGCCCACGACTTCTGGTGGTCGTACGCGCCCTTCTTGCCGAACTCCTCGAACGCCATTTTGGTCGCTTCGGACGCGTAGTTGATGGCCGCGGCCGCGTGATCCAGCGCCGCGGGCGACGCGCGCACCGCTCCGTCGGGCGGTCCGCCATAGCCTTCGTTCCATTCCCGCTGGTGGTCATACGCGCCCTTTTTGCCGAACTCCTCGAACGCCATTCGGGTCGCCTCCGACGCGTACGGCGAGTACCGGTGCCGGCGGTGATGGCGGCGCGGATAGTAGCCGTAGTCGCCGTAGTAGGCGCTCGCCCCGATCACCATCACGGTTATTAATAAGCATATCAGTATTTGTTTATTCATGTTGGTTTTTTGTTTCGTACACTCTTTGAGATTTGCACTGAGTGGAATGTTCAACAAGAAGTGGGATGTAGGTTTTTGTTCTTATATACCGTTTGTTGATTGCTGCAATTTTGCCGACGTGTACGTCGATGTCGCAATTGCATTGCTTAATTAGTTTCGCATTGTAGTTATTATGTAATCAAAGTTGCAAAATGTAGTTTTTTACTATTACTATTATCATGAATGATTTTTTTAGAAATTATTTAGATAAACAAATATAATGTATATTTTCTTAAACTAGAATGCTTATTTACTTTATAATTAACTAATTGTTAACTAATTGATAATATTTATAAAATTGTTTTCTAATGCATTTTTAAAAATCTGTAAATACTGTACAATTCTGTAGTAAATTAAACATGTATCTAGTTGTGTTATTGTTTATTATTGTCTATTAAATGCATTATAAGTTATTTTAAATTTTACAAAATAATTAAAACATAAAATAAAAATTAAAAAAATTTACACATGCCATTTAATATTTGCAATAAAATGTAATGGCAAAATTACATCCTGTTAGGTATCATATCCAACAAAAAACAATCTGTGCTAATCAAACGCCATTTTAGGTAAAAAATCAAATTAAACAATCATAATTACGAATAAATAACATTTATTAAAAATTCAAACAGAAATTTACAAATAAAAGTCATAACAATTTTATTAACATTAAATGAATAAATGAAAAAAAATAGAATTTAGCTTGAATAAACTAACTAAATTAAAAAAAACACGCGGGTCGCCTAGCTGATTACCAGTCTTTAGCATGATCGTAAGCGCCCTTCTTGCCGAACTCCTCGAAGTTCATCCGGGTGGCCTCGCCCGCGTAGTTCGCAACACCTGGCGGTCCACCGCCGCCGCCCATTGGTGGTCCTCCGCCGCCCATAGCCATACCGGCGTCCATACCGCCGCCGCCGCCGCCATCCGCCCACGACTTCTGGTGGTCGTACGCGCCCTTCTTGCCGAACTCCTCGAAATTCATCTTGATAATATCCTTCGCGTAGTTGACCGCCGCCTGCGACGTAACCGGTACGGCCACAACAGCCGAAGCGCCGCCGGCCGACGCGGCCGCGCCACCCATGCCTCCCATACCGCCGCCCATCGGCGGTGCGCGCATCGCCGGCGGTGGTGGACGGTATGCCGGTGCGTCGGCCCACGACTTCTGGTGATCATAGGCGCCCTTCTTGCCGAATTCCTCGAACGCCATGCTCGTTTTGTCGAACGCGTAGTTGGCCGGTACCGCTACGACCGGCGGGGGTCCGGCGCCGCCGCCGTGGTAGCCGTCGTCCCACTGCTTCGAGTGGTCGTACGCGCCCTTCTTGCCGAACTCCTCGAACGCCATTTTCGTCGCTTCCGACGCGTACAGACTGGCCCGTGGGTGCCGTCCGTAGTACTGCGCCTCGGCCACGTAGCAGGCGCCCAGCATGAGACTAGCCGTTAGCAATAAATTCATCTTGCTCCAATTTATGTCTCTTTGTTACTGTCGACGTGTGAACTGTACACTAACTGAAAGGCTTTCTGTCGATCGACTGTCGAAATCGACTATTAGTTTACTGAATGGCAAATCTGGTCTACACGTCGCCAGTAAAATGCAATGTAGCAATTTGTATTAGTTAGTTTGTTTAATTAATTTTCTACTGTACGTTTTTCTTAATTACGCGTGGCAAATATGGTTTTGTGCTATTTGACAGGTAGTAGTTTTTTTTTGGTAGAGTATCATACATATTTAACGTAGAATTTTGTATTGGTTGTTAAATTTAAAATTAAGGTCAAGGTTAAAATAGTGTTCAAGCTGAAATTTTTGTTTCTCATCTTTACGTTAGAAGATTGATCTTGTAACTTATTTAATTACCCGTTTATGCCTGGCGCTTGTCTAGTTTAATTGTACTAAATTAATTTACATGAATTTTAAATTTTTATTTGTTTTTTTAAAATAAATCTATCACGTAATTTATTTATCCTAGTTAATTAAACTTGTGTCATTTATTAATGAATATTTTCTAAATGAATAAATTATTTTTATTAGTTATGTATTCTATCGTTTTTAGAAATAGTATTTTGTAATGCTTAAAATAAACAACACATTATATAAAAACATTTACAATTATCCTAAAACTAGCATGCACAACAACATTTATATCATATTTGCAAAAAAGTAAAAATATAATTTTAAAAATTAATTAATATTATTAAAATGTGTTAGATCTGAATCTGAAAAATTGTTCATGGTAAATCATTATTGCATTCTGATAATAATAAATACTTATCTTACTAGTCTATTTATAGCTAGTTATTTTACAATAGTATTTTATTTACTTTCTATGCAAACAGTTTAAACTATGTATTAAGCATATACATAATTAGTAATCACTCCTAGCAATTCAAACATTAGTCTTTTTTAGCATGGCGATTTTTCGCGGCTAAATACGCGCCGACATAGAAATTCATAAACATTATGAGTAGAACGGCTGCGTCGCCGAAGTTGATCGCGATATACCAGGCGGGTAGGGCTGGCTGCCGGTGCCAGGCGTACGGAAACCAGATTAGCGCGACCGACAGTTGCGCCAATTGCATCTTGGTGATATATTTCTTCCACCAGAGGTACGGGCGCACGCGCGGCCCGAGTGCGGCCAACGCGTAGTAGCCGTACATCACGACGTGTACGAAGCCGTTCAGTAACGGGAATAGGTATTCGGTCGGCATATCTGCGCGAAATAATCATCTGTTTTAGTTAATTTGTCATGTTTAAACTTGCCTGAACGTATTGTTGAAGTTTGTTTTATTGACATTTTTGCATTATTAATTTTAATTATGCTTGCTAGAAATAATAAATTAAACAGATATATAATCAGCATATTAATTTTTAAAATTAACTTGTTACCTTATATATATTTAAATAGTTATTATGCACATTAAAACAAATTACTCTGTTTAGTGATGACTTTAAGATGTATAAGGTAGCATTTATATAATGTTTAGGCAAATTTTTTAATGCTAAAATAGCTGGATAAATTATATTACAAGTAGGTCTTATTATGTAGATAATGTTGTGCAGTTCATTTTTTATATGCGCATTATAATTGAAGGGAAAGTTAATTATGACAAGAGTTATAAGCATGACAATTGAAAAAATTTCTTAAATCTTACATGGGTTATATTTCATGAAATAGTAGGCGGAGGCGGCCACCGAGAAGTGGTGCCAGACGTGCAGCGCCGAGATGTGCGCGTTCTTCTTGCGCAACGCCATAAAGAACGTGTCCAACAAGTCGACTAATTTTGACAAGTAATATAAATGCGCGGTATTTATGAATGCAAACGCTTTTTTAGACCGATCATTTTTAGGGTCGCGAAAGTCGAACATGTCGCGAAAATGTAGCACGGCATAAATGAAGAAATACGCGTTTATAACCACCTAAAAGTAGACAGAATAATTCGGATTTTAAACAAGTTTATTAAAGACTATTTAATTTCATCAATGTAAAACTTCTGTTTGAAATTAATACGTGTACATTTGTTTTACCATGAGCAAATCGTAGGTAATAATTGCAAGTTTGAGATCAAATGGCCGCCGATTCTTCATAATATACGGTATAATAAACTTGCATAGTAACACGTATGTGATGAGAATAGCATGTAACATTGGCGCCGATATACTGACGAGAAAGTAGTCGCTAGCGCGCGGATCGACGCCCTCTTCCCAATAGCCGTGAGCAAGGTAAAATAATGTTGAGTTCTGGCCCAGGGTACTTGCCAAAAAATTCACCAAGCTCCTATCTATGCTGGCCAACATTTCTTCTGCTCAAAATGATTTCATGCACATTTATTACAATGTTTTTAATCGAACTATTAAAAAATAGTACAGTTGAAAGTTTAACAAAATTTGTACTGTTTATTTTCTAATTTAAAACACTATTGTAACACTTAGTTCATTTTTACTACAAACTACAAACATGCTAACTCAATAATTCAATGTTTAGAAACTTTTAAAAACCGATATTGTTTGAGCAGCTTGAATTTCACACTGTTTATTTATAACTAAAAATTTGTATAATAAACGATTTATTTAGGCGAAGGTAAAAACAATGATAACTTATAAATATTAATTGTTAATAGCAGTGTTGTTTAATAATAAATTATTTAAAATAATTAAATCTAGATTTTCGAAAATTTCAATTATATAGTTTAGTTATTCTCATACAATTAAGGCACCGTGTTACTGCCATTTAAACGCTGTTCGAACATGCTAAACATTTACACTGTTTTTAACGTTTACGCTAAATTAAATAATCACGCATTTATCCTAACAACTGTAACTAGAATAAATATCAATTAAAAATAATTATATGCGTATACGGATGGAAGTAATGAATGTCGGGATTTTTTCTTGGTAAAAAAATGTATTATTTACTATAATAATATGCTAAATAAAAAATTATTTATATGTTAAAATAAATGGGATTTTAGTAAAACAACACGTTTAGTAATATTGTGATAATTATAAAAAAAATTCCAGTTAATATTAAGTTATATTATATCATCGTAAGCATGCTGGATTTATATTTTGCATTTGGCATAAACTGTATAAATTTTGAGTTAAAAGCTAGAAGCCTATTTAACATGTAGACTTTGTTAAAACATAAATCTAACTTATGCAGGGATAAAATAAAATAAATCAAGCTCAATCAAACGTTTATTTAGCGCAATTATTTAGCATTATAAGCAATCAATGTTTTTTAGCATGGCTATTTTTGTTGGCGAGATATGCTTGTATATAAAAGTTCATGAAGAGGGCGAAGAGGGCGGCGGCGTTGCCGGCGTTGCAAAAGAGATACCAGCCGGGTATGTCGCTCGAGCGGTACCACACGTACATGAACCAGGTAAACCCGATTACCATCTGCACCAATTGCATCTTGGTAATATACTTCTTCCACCATAAGTACTTCTGCATGTGCGGGCCGAGCGCGGCCAGCGCGTAGTAGCCGTACATTACAACATGCACGAATCCGTTGAGAAATGGAAATATGTATTCCGTCGGCATATCTGCGCGAAAGTGAAAATATATTTATTATAATTGATCATGATAAATATTTTTTTGCTTTTTCAAATTAAAAACAAGAACCCTTGCTAATTTTTATCTTTTTACAGAATTTGACACCTGCTTCATATTTACAAATGTACAGTATAAAACTAATTTTTATAGTGTTTTTAAATATAAATTAAATTTGGTATTAATAGTAATGGTGTTTGCTATTAAATTAAATTTTTTAACTATAATAAATGAAACAATTATAAGTGTTATAATATTTTAAAACTAATATCTTTACTTGCCACACTACATGTACATTCTCAATATTGCACGCATACTGTTTATTATTTAATTTATGCTTTATATTTACCGCAATAATTTTGCTATGTATAAAAATAGAATATTAAACAAGATCGAAAAATATTATTTTAGTCTAAAAATATCTAGTACAATCTAATATCGGTACTGTTAGCCAGCTAATAATAATATATAATGAGAAATATTGACTAACTTTAGTTTAAGGAAACTATCTGTAAACATGAAATACAAAGAAACAATTTTAAAACGGGAAAACGTACATGGGTTATATTTCATGAACCAGTAGCCGGCGCCGGCCACCGACACGTGATGCCAGAGGTGCAGCACCGAGATGTGCGCGTTCTTCTTGCGCAACGCCATGAAGAACGTGTCGAACAGGTCGACCATCTTGGACAGGTAGTACAGGTGCGCGATCCTGATGAACGTGAACGCCTTTTCGGACCGGTCGTCTTTCGGGTAGCGGAAGTCCCACATGTCGCGAAAATGTAGCACGGCGTAAAAGAAGAAAAACGCATTGGCAAACACCTGCAATTATTTTACGATGCTATTTTTATTCAACCATATATTATATAATAGTGGAAGAGAGTAATAAAATTAAATAAACTATTATCTATTAGCTTAAATAAGCTGGATCTAAATTAAACTTGCTATGGTAAAACAACTATGTTGCATATTAATTAGCATATTTAAGCAAACTACATTTATCATTTATATAATAATTTATTAATCAGTTATATAATGCAAGATAAATTAATAATAAAAGATTCTTGATACCATAAATACGTCGTAAAATATAATTGCGTTTTTCAGATCAAATGGTTTGCGATTCTTCATTATGCTGGGTATGATAAATTTGCATAGTAACATGTAGATGCCGAGAATAGCATGTAACGATGTCGCCGATATGCCGACGAGAAAGTAGTCGTTCGTTCGCGGGTCGACGCCCTCCTCCCAGTAGCCGTGAACAAGGTAAAATAATGTCGAATCGCGGCCTAATAACGTGGCCAGTGTGACGACCAAATAATTATCCATGCTTGCTAATATAGCTGCCATAATAATTTACAATGCACAAATTACTTAGTGCTAGTTTTACAGTCAAGATAAGTTGGCATAAAGAAATTGTAAGATTTAATAACAATACTTGCTAGAATATTTTATTTTTATACAGGCATAAATGGATTTAAGTAAAATTCAGAATATAAAAAAAAGATTGATTACATCTCGTTTAATTTTAACTTGATTTATTTTACCACTAAAAAAATTGTAAATATTTTCTAATAATAGTTGTAAAATAATTGTATATTTTCATATAAACAGTGTAATTAGGATAGATTATTTTTAACCAAACTAAAACAATTAATAGCCTGTCAACGTATGCAAAAATCCTTCGCGTAGTAGCAAGATCCTATTGTTTTGTATTCTTAGAATAATATTTTATATTTTTACTAGTTAATTTACTCAATCTGCAATGCATTAAGTTACTAAGTATATTATTACATTACTAACTTACATTAAATTTTATAATAAATATTAATTATTTAAATTTAAGAATAAGGTTTATCATTGTTACTTTGATAATTTGTAAACACTATTAAATAACCTATAAATTTAAAAAACATCTACATATTTAAATTATGCAATGTAACTTACTGCATTAAATTAAACAATCTAATTACATTTTTCAAATACGAAAACAAACATTTAATTGTTTATTGTTTTTGTAGTTGTAATAACACTATATAATATTTAATATTTGAATATTGTAATATTACATAAAATTGTAACCATGTAACTATTAATAGTACTTACATTTGCAACTTTGTCGACCATAATCTGATGGCACGCGTGGACAGAGTGTTTTGTTCAATATCTCAGAACTATCAAGTTTATATTTAGCTATATTCGGAAAATAGCGCTTGGTCAAACTATTTATTAAACCTAATATTACCCTATTATTAATTGTTTAACCAAGTGCGGTTTTCAAAATGTAGATACAAATAAACTTTCTACTTTAAAATTTTTCAAAACATTATCTTTGCTAATTATATTTACAAATAGAGTGTCCGTTTTTGCACTTTAATTTAACATCATTCATTTATTATGCATTTATTATCTGCCAATTTCTAAAATCTAATATGGTATTTATACATTGTTTACCTAAGTAAATTATTATTATTATGTAAATAATTAAATATGCTTTTTAAACGTAAAAATAAACATTAAAAATCGTATTTTAATAATTTATAATTTGCAATTACTTATACTTGTAAAATTCCCTCGATCTCATTCCCACAAAAA